>JAJGRW010002473.1:0-30880 GCA_025461045.1 Carex parvula | reverse complement strand
ATTTCAAAATATAGAATTTGGTCTTCGAGTACATTATAATACAAATTGAATGAGGAGGAGGGATCAAGTTACAACAAAGTTACAACAACTATTTTTTTCATTTTCAAAGTCCAAATCGTCGATCCAAACCGTTCAACATGATTATCTAAATAAAATGTGCTTGCAGATCAAATTTACATTTTTTTGAATTTTTTTACTATTTATTAAGATGGGTACAAAATTCAATGGTCTGACTATGACTATTTTTTGTAAAATACTTAATAAATAGTAAAAAAATTAAAAAAAATGTAAAATTTGATCTGCAAGCATATTTTATTGTGGAGATCATGTTGAACGATTTGGATCGATGATTTGGACTTCGAAAATGAAAAAAATGGTTGTTGTAATTTTGTTGTAACTTGATCCCTCCTCATATATATATTACATTTAATATGTCGTTTTAAGAAATGTTATTTATGTGTAGATGTCATTTAAAAAATGTTATTTATCATTTCGTCTATTTTTTTTTAATGAAAATATGTCATTTTGTATGACATAATTCTTATTCTCTTATAACATGTTCCCGTTGCAACGCACGGGAACGATACTAGTATTACATTATAAAGAGTAAAGCATTAAAGTCAGGGATATATTACATTATAAGGGTAAAACTAGTGTGTACTATGCTTACTAAGTGGACTTGTTAAGCATAATTTTAAAATTTATTGAATTGGTTTCAAACAACAGATTAAAATTTTCAAAATTTTTCATTAACACACATTACTCATGAATATGAAGTATATCGGTTTCAACAGCTTGGATTTGTCTCTTCTAAAAAAAATAGTTTGCATTTGTCGTTTGAAGCCAATTTGATAGATTTTGAAGTTATGCTCATCAAGCACTCTTGGTGAGCATAAGACATTAGCTTCACTCACACACACACACACATATAAATTAAGATAATTTTAACATGCACTAAAAATAATATCAATTTAAAATAATTTTAGTAAACATGCAAAATAATATTTGAAAATTCTTAAAAAAAGGAAAAGTAATTTATGATTAATAATATCAATTTAACTATCTTTTATATAACAACAGTTTATATCACAATTTTTTATCTCCAATTTTATTGATATTCCAATACATATTTTTTTTATAAAATAAAATAATAATAATTATTCTCTGAAGCTTAATTTTGCTAGAACACTTCGTACACTTACCATGTTCTAATCAATAAACTCAATCAAACAGAGTGTATTATTATTTTATTGGTCATTTGATGTTATTAAAATATAATTAAGAATTTATATTATTTGATATAGGTACTATTTAAAAAATTAAAAAAATATGTTTATAATTTTAATTTTCTTGAAATATTTTTTTTCAAAATATCAAATAAATAAATAAATATACATAAATTGAAGCTACCGTTTTCATTTTTCTTTGCTTTCCCTAATTTTTAGTCCCTATGTCACTAACCACACAAATGGCATGCACCAACGAACTAAATCTTTCTCCAATAGAGAGCTTGTTCCATTTTGGGTACTCTTCAATGTTTATCCTTTAAAAATAAAAATAAAAATTGTGTTCTTGTTACATCGATCCCATCCAACACACGCATTATGCGTGCAACTTAAACAAAAAAAAAAAAAAGTGAAATTTGTAAAAGGAAAAAATAGCTTAAACTAGATACAAAATTCACTTTTAAACCATATATATATATATATATGAGGAGGGATCCACTTACAACAAATTTGAGTTACAACAAAGTTACAACATTCATTTTTTTCATTTTCAAAGTCTAAATCGTCGATCCAACCGTTCACATGATCATCTAAATAAAATGTACTTGCAGATCAAATTTTATATTTTTTTAAATTTTTTTACTATTTATTAAGATGGGTACAAAATTCAATGGTCTAAGTATGGCTATTTTTTGTAAAATACTTAATAAATAGTAAAAAAATTCAAAAAATATAAAATTTGATCTGCAAGTACATTTTATTTAGATGATCATGTTGACGGTTGGATCGACGATTTGGACTTTGAAAATGAAAAAAATGAATGTTGTAACTTTGTTGTAACTCAAATTTGTTGTAAGTGGATCCCTCCTATATATATATATATATATATATATATATATATATATATATATATATATATATATATAATCCTCCAATTTAAAAAAAAAAATAATATACCATTCAGCCTTGAACCATATATAGACTTTGTTATATTAATTATTATAAACTGCAAATATTCTGTTAATTTTAATATTTGGGTAAAAAGTTGTGTATATATTTCAGAACAAAAATATAAATACATGTCTCTAGTTATATTATTATATTATTTAATTTAGTGAGGATAATTCTAACACAGGTCAAGAGAAAAGGTTGCATTTTCAAAATCCGCTATCTTTTACTGAAAAAAATGGTGATCACAGTTTAATAAGACAATATTATCATGAACCATAGGGCCCGGGATTGATTATCCCGTTCCATGGGACGGGACAATTTATTTCATCCCATTAATTCAAATTCGTAACCCGCTAATTTCTTCTTAAGTTAATAATTTCTTCTTAATTTCTATCCCGTCTCACAATTTTTTTTTGTTTTGTTTCTTCTCTTCTTAGTTAATAACTTACAGAGGGAAAAATATGAGACCGGATAGATTAACCCGTGCCACAAATTTTTTTTTTCTTAATTAATTAGGTTAGCGGGGTTATAAATTTGGATTAGTGAGATGTGATAAATTGTCACGTCCCGTGGGACAGAATTAATGATCCCGTTTTACCTATATTTGGATTTCCAACAGAAACGACACCCTATCGTGATATTTTTTTTATTTTCGGTTAATAAAAAAATTGGTAGGGGGTGTTTTGCAACCTTATTTACAATTTAGAGACAATATAGGGGTGTTTCTGCAAACATTTCTCTCAAATTAAATGACAATCTCTATCATGCACATCCATCCTGTTCATATGCAGTACTAAAAATGTGGCTATAAGTTTCGCCATAAACGGAACCAACAGCGGTTTCTCTATTTCTCGTTTCGCTACTCTCTTCAACCCTCTCTCTCTCTCTCTCTCTCTAGTTTGACATGGGAAGCAAAACGAACGGGAAAATGACGGAGGGATTTGAGATACCTGAAATCAACATCAAGTTCACCCAGCTATTCATCAATGGTCACTTCGTGGATGCATTATCTGGTTCCCTTCTCTCTCTCTACTATTTTATCTCTACAATTTTCTACAATTTTTTTTATTCTCAGTTTTCTGTTTCATACCAGTTCTCTACGAGTTGCGTAATATTAACAAGGGAACAATTACTGTTGGCAGTTTAGCTCAATTTTTTTTTTTCATGCTGGAATAAATTAATTGAACTAAAAATTCAAACGGCCTTTTTTTTTGAATTTTTTTTTTAAATTTAATCTTCTTTAGGAGATTTTTTTTTCTTGCAATGGGTACTGTATTTGATGATATTTCAGTTAAAAAAATTGGTGTTTTCTTTTAACTTCCTAAAGGAAAAAGAACAAAGTTCAATGCTCTTTCCTTTCCTCTTTATTTTATTCAATTCAAGTAAGTTGCAGATTCTTCTGTGCTCTCCTAATAATTACTCAGTGGTACCTTTATTCTGGCATAGCAATATTTGAAAAATAAAATTTTAAAACAGAATGAGTAGCAGGCATGAACTTTTGTGCATCTTTAAACCACCCAAAAATGAGTACGAATTAATTCTTTTTGAAAAAACAAGTTCTTGTTTTTTTCTCATCTAACCGTTCAATTTTTTTCATGCACAAATCTTGATGAAGATTTAACTGTTGGATGAGTAAAAACAGGTTCGTGCTTTTTTTTCCAAAAGTAGTTGGCGAACCTAATTTAATAAAATCCTACGAGCACTTGTTTAGAATACTGAGAACCTTTAATTGGTAAATCGAGAATGCAGTAGCCATATATATATATATATATATATATATATATAGATGGGCTATTGTACTTCGCGAAGTAAAACCCCGTTTACTTCACGCTCATATTTTCATTTTGAAATTCAAACAACCGATCCGAACCGTTCAACATGTTCTAAATATTGAAATGTGCTTAGAGACTAAATTTTACATTTTTTGGAATTTTTTTACTATTTATTAAGCCACTTTGAAAATCGTTGATCCACTGTGAACAGTAAAAAACAGTAAAATTTTCTGGACCACCGGATCAGTGATTTTCAAAGTGGCTTAATAAATAGTAAAAAAATTCCAAAAAATGTAAAATTTAGTCTCCAAGCACATTTCAATATTTAGAACATGTTGAACGGTTCGGATCGGTTGTTTGGATTTTCAAAATGACAAAATATGGCGTGAAGTAAACGTGGGTTTTACTTCGTGAAGTACAATAGCCCATCTCATATATATATACCAGTAATTATTTTTTCTCTTCCTTTTTAATTGAGAAACATTTTATGTACTATATTTTCTTTTCTTTTACAATTTTATTCTATAATGTTGGGTATGGTAAATTATTTATTCACTATCACTTGCAATTTTACTTTGTACATTTTTTTTTATCTTTCTGAATTTTATTATATGTTAATTATTAGACTGCAGATTATTAAATTTGATCAGTAACTTATTAATGAGTAGAACTAGGGTGTTCCTAAGTTCACTAAGTCTCTTTGTGAACTCAACTCTAAAATCTATCGGATCAACTTCAAATGACGAATCCGAACCGTTGAAACCCGTTTACCTTACGACTAGTGATGCATCTACTTGCAAAAATTTTTAATTTTCAAATTAATTTTGCAAGTGGTCAAAAAACGTTAAAAAAAAGAATGCATAAAAACTAATTTGTAAACCTTCTAATTTTTTTTTTTGTTTCTTACGTGACCCGTAGGCCTTCTAATTTTAACCGCTTGACTTTGTACTAATAAATTTAGTTCGAAAGTTTAAAATTTTTTCATGTAGACACATCACTTCTAATTTTTTATTTATAGAAATAATAGAAAAAAATATAGTATATTGGATGAATTGGTTGGTTTTTTCAATTCAATAGAAGGAATCGATTCCTGGAGCTGGATCCTTTAAAAATGTCTAAAGGAACTGATTCCTATAACCAGTTTCTTTAGCTGCCACACCAAATCAATTGTTCATGCAAGAGTGACATATAAAGAAATCGGTTCCAGTGATCGATTCCTTTAGACATTTTTAAAGGAACCGGGTTTTAGTAATAGGTTCCTTCTATTGAATCGAAAAAACCAACCAATTCATCTAATAGACTATATTTTTTTTATATTATTTCTATAAATAAAAAATTCTGCAGATAAAATCTCTGGATATGAACTGTTACATTTTGTCCTTGTTTACATACAATACATGTGAGTTGGTGCATTCTCCCTTTCGTTGAAAATTTCTGTAGCTAAATATTCTGGTAAATAAAATATTTACTCTGTTCGAAACAAAATTTGAGACATTTTAAACCGCAGAGAGCTTATTAAATATTTTATGAATATGAATGCACTGTTGTAAAAGGGATAATACCTAGTTGATCAGTGATGATTCTGTTTTATTTTTTTAATTAAACATCTCAATTGTACATAATTCTAGAGAAATATTGTAGAGGAATCTTACTGCGGCACACCCTTCTCTTGGTCTTGTGATGGTATGGTATCATTAGGCTAACATGGACAAAAAGCTTATGAGGTCATGAGGGTTGAAATATTTGTGGGCTACACATATTTTATTTATCTACACAAATTTGTGATGGCATGGGTAACAATTATCAACAAATTGACAAATTTGTAAGTTTGTAGTCTTGCAAGAATTGATAGAATATTTGTGGGTCGTTCATGGTGTCATATATTGTCATTGACCAGTTCCACAATAATTTGAGTAGGTACTTACTGCTGTAAAAAATTATATTTTTCATATTGTCCTTACTATGTGGAGCAAAGATGCCTTTTGTCTAGTTATAGATTTCATAAACAAAACCTTCAATTTAGCTATGGCTACAAATTTTATTTTTAGTACAAAATATGTAGTTACATTTTTTTTTCAGGTCCTTTGTTATATTAGGAATTAATTGTCAACTTGTCCTATGACAGGGAAGACATTTGAGACAAGGGACCCACGCACAGGTGAGGTGGTTGCCAAAGTGGCGGAAGGAGGCAAGGATGATGTGGACCTAGCAGTGAAGGCAGCACGCAAGGCCTTCGATCATGGCCCATGGCCCCGCATGTCAGGCTATGTATGTGCTTACAAATTCATTTTTCATATACACATTCACATTCTTCTGTTTCTTCCTCTGGATTTATGTTATTATTTTAACTTTTCCATTGATTTAACTTTGAAATTAATTTTGTGTATGGACGCCTCAAAGAATTGAATTAAACAAAAGAGTTTAGATCTAGGAAGGAAAGTCATTTGACTCGTTGTAAATACGTTTTTTATAAATGAAATCATTAGTAGGTATTTAAAGCCACTGACCTTAAAAAAAAAAAAACAGAATTTAGTTAGACAAAAGAGTGAGGCTATGGTAATATGCATACTACACAATGGCGTGTGCTATGGATTCATATCTCCGTCTTTAATGTCCAAACCGTCGACCCGAACCGTGCAACATAATCTTCATATGAAAATGTACTTGCAGATCAAATTTTCTATTTTTTTGGTTTTTTTTATTAATTTTTTGAAAAATTTGGACCGTCCAAAAGCAGTGGTTGTCTATCTTAAAAAATAGTACAAAAATTCTAAAAAATATGAAATTTGGTCTGCAAGTATATTTTCATATGTAGATCATGTTTTACTGAACTTTAAAAATAGAGATATGAATCCATAGTATGGGGAGATCTGTAATATGCATATTACCATAGCCTCACTCTAAACAAAAAAAAGAAAAAGAAAAATGGACCGTACCCATGGTCTTGTTTCTAGCCGTTATCTGAGGCCTGTGCTAAAGAAGTTAAGAGAAAACCCAAATATAAAAAAGTTCAATTTAATAAATGGGCTTGCCCAAATTATCGGAGTAGGATTGTAACTTGAGTGAGGCTATGGTACTATGCATAGCACAAATTGGTCCGTACTATGAGTCAATAGTTTTCGTTTTCAAAGTCCAAATAGTCCATCTGAACTGTTCAATGTGATTTTAATATGAAAATGTACTTGCAGACTTACCTTTATACTTTTTAGAATTTTTTACTGTAAAATTTTCATATGGAGATCAGGTTGAACGGTTCAGATCAATTGTTTGGACTTTGAAAATAAAGATATTGATCCATAGTACGGACCAATATGTGCTATGCGTAGTACCGTGGCCTCACTCTTGTAACTTTGTATCAGTATATATCAGGACTATTTCTATTTCTTCTCTTTTTCCAAAACAATTATCCCCCTTGAACAATGCTTGAACTGGTCTGACAACATGTAACATGTTATATTTTCTGAACAGGAGAGAGGGAGAATAATGATGAAATTCGCCGACCTGGTGGATCAGCACACAGAAGATGTAGCGATACTTGACACCATAAATGCCGGAAAACTGTTCAAGATCGGTAAA
Organism: Carex parvula; assembly: GCA_025461045.1. NCBI lineage: Eukaryota > Viridiplantae > Streptophyta > Magnoliopsida > Poales > Cyperaceae > Carex > Carex parvula. Next base: position 23,355 of record JAJGRW010002473.1, on the reverse strand, counting down.
TTAGTAGACATCCCCAGTGCCTCCCACCTTCTCAGGTAAAGTTAAAAAAAATTCTATTCCAATAAATTCTGAGAAAAAAAAAAAATCCCTTTTGTAAAGAAAAACATAAATACTATGTAATTGTATGACAGGTACTATGCGGGAGCGGCTGACAAGATCCATGGGGAAACCCTGAAACTCTCAAGGGAATTGCAAGGCTACACTTTAAAGGAGCCTATTGGAGTTGTGGGGCACATCATACCATGGAATTATCCAACCACCATGTTCTTTTTCAAGGTTAGCCCGGCCTTGGCTGCCGGTTGCACCATGGTTGTCAAGCCGGCCGAACAAAGCCCCCTTTCAGCCCTGTATTATGCTCACTTGGCTAAGCTGGTATGTGCATTTTATATTATTTTTTTTAATATTGATTGTTACATTTATACATGTCAACTATATTTTTCATGTAGCACATCTGAGACCACAGCCCTCAAACTAGTTTAATAAATTCCGGTTCTGTATGTACAATGTTCTATTATATTTTTATGTAAACATTTATTATTTCCTATGATGTTAGTGTACATTTGTAATTAATTTTTGGATGAATTTATTTTGAAAAAATTAGGCAGGTATACCTGATGGAGTGCTGAATGTTGTCACTGGTGGCCCCACTGCTGGTGCAGCTGTTGCTTCCCATATGGACATTGACAAGGTTTCTCCTCTCGGTTACCTTTTATTGTTTGGAGAAAATGTTTATGTCATACTGAGAATACAAGAAATGGAGCAAAGCATCCTTTATATTAACATATTGAAATCATTTGCCGTATATGATGGTAGGTGAGCTTCACTGGCTCGACAGAGGTTGGCCGGCTTGTCATGGAGGCAGCTGCGAAGAGCAACTTGAAATCAGTTTCTCTTGAATTAGGAGGTAAATCGCCTCTGATTATCTTTGATGATGCTGATGTGGACATGGCTGTTAATCTTGTCCAATTTGCCATTTTCACAAATAAGGTTGGTTTTGTCATCCTTTTTCTTATTAACTTCTGTGCCTACTGTTAAAAAAAAAATCCTCATTTGTTTATGACTTAAAATAAGTCATGATTTAAACTGTAAAAAGAAAAAGATACACAGATAAAAAATTCCATGAATTTCAGAAACAACTATTATGGATCAAATACTAAAACTACTTCCCATGACTCAGGGGGAGATCTGTGTAGCTGGGTCCCGCGTGTATGTGCAAGAAGGAATATATGATCAATTTGTTAAGAAGGCAGCAGAGGCAGCAAAGAATTGGTCGGTTGGAGACCCGTTTAATCCAAATATTCATCAAGGCCCTCAGGTTTATTGTATTCCTCATGATTGTTACAAAAATTTCACCTTTTTCTGTCAATTTTTATTGACTCTTTGTATTTCTGTTTGTTTGACAAAGGTTGACAAGGCACAGTTTGAGAAGGTACTGAAGTACATTGAAATTGGTAAGAACGAGGGAGCCACAGTACTTACTGGAGGAAATGCTTGTGGAGATAAAGGTTACTATATTGAACCCACCATTTTTACCGATGTCAAGGTGAATATGTCGTTTTCCTTTCCTCATTTTGAAGATAATTATCAAGAGAAATAAATTGCAAATTAGTGGACATTTATCAAGTTTCTGATTCTTTTCAGGATGACATGAAAATTGTGCAAGAAGAGATATTCGGACCTGTCATGTCGCTTATGAAATTCAAGTATGCCTTCCTTTTTTGATTTCTGTATTTATTTACTGCACATATAATGATGATACTGTTATATGGTACAAGTTCAATATTGATTAGAGCAGTGCCATGTCCCCTTCCCCTGCCCAGACATACACATGACATTAAACTTCTCTGTACAGCATCATATTACATTCTAAGTATGTTGAAATCTGAAAGCAAAATGAAAAAAAAAAAAAAAAAAAGACAAAGTGAATAACCCCTACTGGCACTAGGTTGCCAGTAGTACCAGGATGGTATCAATATCCAGCACAGATAATCTAACCTACATAAGATACAATATAACATTGAATTGCAACCTTACCTGAATTATCTTTTGTTTCTTGTATATTTATAATAGAACAATTGAAGAGGCAATAGAAAAGGCAAACAATACAAAGTATGGTCTTGCAGCAGGAATTGTGACAAAGGACCTGAACATAACAAATCGGGTCTCTAGATCGATCCGGGCGGGTGTGATTTGGGTCAATTGCTACTTGGCATTTGATGCTGATTGCCCCTTTGGTGGGTTCAAAATGAGTGGGTTTGGCAAGGATATGGGGCTAGATGCCCTTGACAAGTACCTCCATTCCAAGTCTGTTGTCACCCCAATTTACAACTCCCCTTGGTTGTAAATTTGTGTCTTTACACCAACATTATGTTGAGAAAAAAAAAAAAAAAGAACTATAATTGAATTCATGGAGTTGTTTCAGAGGTGTATTTAAGGAGGTTAAGGGGATGGAATTTAGTTTTGGGTTTTTTATTAGTTGATGGCCTTTTCTTGTGTGTCTCATGTTAAATTAGAAGAGCCAGAATAAAATAATTCTACAAAAAAGAAAGAAAGAAAAGAAAGACATCACTAAGCATATGTATTGATAATTTCATTCCAATTTCAAATTTTAAGTGATAATTTTATTTACAATCAGAGATGTACGATAATTTTATAAATAAAAAGATTTGTTTTAATGAAATTATGTTGGTAAAAATTATAATTTCTATTTGATCATCCATTTAATAAATTAATTTTTGAAATGTATGTGATTTTTCTTTTTCAGTTTTTAAATGCTAAAAACAATCAAATGAGTGAAGTATTTTTGAATTAATTTTAAATTAATATCATTTATTTATAAGGTATTTACCGCTCAACATGATCTCCATATAAAAATTTACTTATCGATCAAATTTTATATTTTTAAGAACTTTTTTATTAGATAGGTAGAAATTCACTATCTATTTAGAAAACAGGAAAAAAAATTCTAAAAAATGTAAAACTTGATCTTTAAGTAATGAATTGACCGTTTGAATGTTGAATAGTTTAAATTGACCGTTTGAACTTTAAAAATAAAAATATAAATCCACAGTGTATAATGAAAATTATCCATAAGAAAGAATATGTGTTTAGTATATAAAAATTTGGACAATCATTATAGACTTGATCTAATGATTGTTATTTGATGAAAAAAAATTCGGACAATATAATTGGAGAATGGCTAATATACAAACGTTTGTTCCTGGACTTAGGAATAAACGGTTCGGTTCTTCAATTTTCAAAGTTCAAACAGTCGATCCAAGCCGTTAGATATTCAATCTATATTAAAATGTGCTTAGAGACCAAATTTTACATTTTTTAGAATTTTTTTATTATTTATTAAGCTGGTTTGAAAACCATTTATTAAACTTATGTACCATTGAAAAACACCGGTTTTTAAACTAGCTTAATAAATAGTAAAAGAATTCTAAAAAATGTAAAATTTGATCTCCAAGCACATTTTAATATAGATTGAATATCTAACGGTTTGGATTGACTGTTTGGACTTTGAAAATCGGAGAACCGAACCGTTTGTTCCTGAGTCCAGGAACAAACGTTTGTATATTAGCCATTCCCATATTATTGTTCAAATAATATATATACCATATATGTGCGACAATTAAGTATGATTAAATATGAAACTTTTACTTTCTCATTCTATTTAGGTGCTACATTAAATTTTCAATAGCCTCCCAATCATCCCAATCCGAATTATAAAATTTGTTAAAAAAATGTGAATCTAAGCTTGTATATCCTTAAGATTTGCTAAGTTAAAATGTGTATCTACATTATCTCTGCTTGTTGCCCTGAACAAGCAATTCATACTTGCGCATTATTATGGGAGTTATTAGATGTAAATTAATATAACTCTTTATATATCTGCATACAAAATTAAAATATTTTTTTTATAAGTACTTGGAACATGAAAATTAATTTCTAATATTTGAATATTAGTACATTCTTGCAAACTCTCAATGCTTATTACAGAACAATTAGAGTATTATAGTTCTTTATCTATATTTTTATATAAAAAAAATAGCATAGATAACTTGTAAATGATTTTGAATTAATATATATTTAAAAAAATTAAGTTATTAGGAATTTTAAAAATAATTAAATTATGAAAGCATATACAAAATATTTAAATCCTCTTCATTATTTGTCAAACGAAGTAACTATTTATGATGGATGACAGTTTCTTTAACTACCAAAAATAATTCCAAGTGATATTTGTCAAGTTATCTTGTTTGTGTTAATCTGTACATAATACACTAGAAACTTTTCTTAATCTGGTCTTGTTGAAAAAATTAAAGTGGGTTCGCTAAATAAGTTAATATAATGTTATTTTATTTATAAGGAAATTTAAAAAAATATAACTACTTAATAAAATTATAAAATATAAAGAATAAAAATGTTAATTTTTAATTTATAAGGGTGACTAACTTTTCTAAATGGGCTTGTGGAGTAATATCTCTGTTTGAAGGCAAGATGCGCAACATGCTAACATAGTCTATTGAGTTTCAAATTACATTAAATTCTATTGAGAGGGTAAATCTATATCAAGCCAGAAAGTGTAGCTATCTTTGTTGAACTATGCAATAATTCACTTAGCCTATTTGACTAGATTTGCAAAATATATATTTGTTGAATTTTGTAGTTTTTTGTCTTAAGATATAATGCAGGTTCATGAAGATATAAAGCTTCAATAAATATCAAGGATGCATGCACAAATGCTATACATATCAAGGATATGCTGTAATGAATCAAAGAATAAACTAAGAAGACTTAGCTCAAGATTAGTATTAATTAAAAATCTGTAAAATTGGTAAAATATGTTTGAGATTGAGTTAATTTACATAAACCGTTACAACGGTTATCATAGCGTTACAACGGAATAATTCATATGCCAAATACACAGTGTAATCGATTTATTTCTTTAAAACGGATAAACTAAACATTGTAACGGAATAAATCAATTTCGGACCCCAAAACTTCCATAGAGTTCTGCTGTAGCAACCGTTGTAACGCTTGACAAGCGTTAAGGTTTTCAGCGCAACCAAACCTATTAACTGGGGCTAACCGTTGCAACACTTTACTAACTGTTGCAGCAGTTGACGCCAGTTACCTTATTTTGTTTCTCTCTATAATTAGAAGCAAAATCTAAGTTTGTGGTAACAATCTAGCCGTCCTCAATTGCATTATTTTGTATTCTTTTCAGATCTAGAATTCTCCATTGTTGCTCGTGCACAAAACTTCAATATCTATACAACAATCTCAAGCATACTCCACCAAACTCAATATTGTGTAAGAATTAGAGTGATTTGTGTGAGATCTCTTGTTTGTTTCAAACACTTGAGCCTTTAGTGCTCGTGAGCCAATTCCATGCTCGGGCCATGTGACTTTCCAAGATTTGTAAGGGCTCACCGGTTCTACCTTGTACTCCTTTCTCATTGGGTAAAGAAAGACGCGCCATCAAGAAGGTCAAGAAGCCCCGGAGACGTAGGCATTAGTGCCGAACTCTGTAAACAACTCTCGTGTCAAGTGTCTCTTAACTCTTCTATTTACTTTACGTACACTTGCTTAGTTTAAGTTTATTCTTGTTTCCGCCAAAAATAACTCATGCACACGTTAGTTAAATACATTAGTGGTGAATATTAAATTAATTAAGTATTAAAATTTAAAATGCCCCATATTCACCCCCCTCTATGTGCCGTTAGGGACCAACAAGTGGTATTAGAGCAGGTAATTCAAATTAAGGCACACTTAGTTTGAACCCTTTATATTAAAGATCTAATAATGGCACAAATGAACCCTAGACATATTAGAGAACCTCTAATGTTAACTAGCACAACCAAAAACTTTAGTCACCGGAAAATGTTAATGATTAATTACCTCAACCTAATTGATGTTTGGGAGACCATAGAAAAAAGGTTATACACCAACAATAAACTTTCTACCAATGCTAAAGAAATGTGGGAAGCCTTTGTGAAAAAAATTTGTCGGCTTACTCCTTTTTTTGGAAATTCTACCAATGCTAAAGAAATGTGGGAAGCCCTTGTGAACAAATATGAGGGTAACGACCAAATTAAACGAACCAAACTCACGAGGTTAGAAACAAAATGTGAAACTTTCAATATAGAAAATGGTGAGTCCGTAGATGACACATGTAATAGGCTCTTACAAATTCAAAATGAATTTATCGAACTTGGACAACCACTTTCTAACATTAAAATTGTAGGAAAACTTTTAGTGTAATGCTTAGGAAACCAAGGTGGGAGTCAATGATAAGTGCTCCGGAAGTACTTTTGGGAGTTCAAACTTTCACCTCGGAAGAGCTATTTGCCCATCTTCGAAGTTGTGAGAAGAAGCTTTGGCAAACTAAAGACCTCGAATCTAAAGCCAAAGTCACTTCTCTATATGCACAAAATCAAAAATATTCAAAAGAAAAATCCTACAATTTCTCAACTTCTCGCTCCTCAAATGACTACAACCAAAATAAAATCAACCATGAACCTTCCGATAATGCCCAACGCTTAACCGAAATATTTCAAGGAATGTTAGACTTTGAAAAAAAGTATAACAAAAAGCGGGAGGAGAACAACAAGATAATTATGTGTTTTGATTGCCACAAAGAAGGACACTCTATTCAATCATGTTTCAAGATATTTCCGAAGAGCAAAGAAAGTGGTGAGCGACAAGATCATCGTTCTAGATCAAGAAGAGATGGTAACCAAAGCAACAAGAAGGAAAAGACGATGCAAGCAGTGCAACACACAGAATCTGACTACAGTAGTGGTGGAGAATTTGACTCTGAGTCAGAAAATGAGGATGTGATCAACCTAGCCTTGATGGCTACTCATGACAGTGAAGCCACATCTAACTCTACAAGTAAGGTACGCCAAAAATTCAAGTTAGATAAATAAAATTCAAAACAATGAGTCAAATAGAGGTGTTCCCCGACATCCCAACAAGTTTGAGTCTAATGCAAGCAACAATTAGAGTATTGTAGTTCTTTATCTATATTTATATATAGAAAAAATAGCATAGATAACTTGTAAATGATTTTGAATTAATATATATTAAAAAAATTAAGTTATTAGAAATTTAAAAAATAATTAAATTATGAAAGCATATACAAAATATTTAAATCCTCTTCATTATTTGTCAAACGAAGTTACTATTTATGATGGATGCGGTTTCTTTAACTACCAAAAATAATTCCAAGTGATATTTGTCAAGTTATCTTGTTTGTGTTAATATGTACATAATACAATAGAAACTTTTCTTAATCTGGTCTTGAAGAATATGGGATTGTTGAAAAAAATAATATAATTTGGTCTAAAACAATGATTTTATATCTATTTTAAAAAATAGTAAAAAAATTTCAAAATATATTTAAACTTTAAAATTAAAGATAAAAATATTAAAGTACAATTGGAGCATAAAATAATGAGACATTTGAGCCATGCTAGTCCTCGTCACATATTACATTTTAGTTTTCAATCTAACTTCTATAATCCCGCCCCTGATATTATCTTCACTAGTTAAACTTCCGACGATCGCTGCATTTGTCAAACTTCAGGAGCCAATAAATACATGACAAGCACAGAATGGCATTTTCAAATGAGTCTATAGGTGTACTTTATATTACTTATTATTATATGTGTATAGGTGTACTTTATATTACCTATAAATTTCTCATTAATTTATGAGTCTATAGGTGTACTTTATATTACTTATTATATGTGTGCATAAAAATTAAAATAAAAAAATACTATATATATATATATAGAGAGAGAGAGAGGAGGGATCAAGTTACAACAAATTTGAGTTACAACAAAGTTACAACATTCATTTTTTTCATTTTCAAAGTCCAAATCGTCGATCCAACCGTTCAACATGATCATCTAAATAAAATGTACTTGCAGATCAAATTTTATATTTTTTTGAATTTTTTTACTATTTATTAAGATGGGTACAAAATTCAATGGTCTAAGTATGGCTTTTTTTTGTAAAATACTTAATAAATAGTAAAAAAATTCAAAAAAATATAAAATTTGATCTGCAAGTACATTTTATTTAGATGATCATGTTGAACGGTTGGATCGACGATTTGGACTTTGAAAATGAAAAAAATGAATGTTGTAACTCAAATTTGTTGTAAGTGGATCCCTCCTCATATATATATATATATATATATATATATATATATATATATATATATATATATATATATAGTTCTTTATCTATGTATAGAAAAAATAATATAGATCATATGTAAATTACAATGTTTTAAATAGCGTTTATAGCGTCATAGCGGGAATGCTACAAAAAAGCTATAGCGAACAACGTAGCTATAGGGGAAGCTATTCCAAATAGCGTTTTTACAAAAATTATATTATATATTTGTAACATTATCTAAAGTTTCATAGAACAATAAATAACACCAAATTAATTAATAAATTATAATATTCATATTGAACTAGTACAAAAGTCCATGATTCAAAATATCCATAATAATATCATAAACTATCGATATTTTTTTATACAAAATATCTTAAGCATCATGATTCATTCTATTTTTTTTCTATACAAAATAAATTTTATGGATCTTTATTTAAGCCCATATAAAATTGTCTAAAAAAGTCCAATATGCATAGCGCGCAAATAGCGCGCTACACGCTATGCGCTATAGCGGACCGCTATTACTGCTATAGCGGTCGTAGCGCAATTAGCGTATTTTCATGCCATAGCTTAGCGTTTAGTGTCCAAAAACGCTATAGCGGCGCTATTTAGAACACTGGTAAATTACTTTGAATTAAAATTTCTTTTCTTAAAATTTTAAATTTTAAAAATGATGAAATAATGGAACTATAAAAATAAAAAATATTCAAACCTCTTCATTGTTAATTAATACAATGAGGTACCTAAACTTTTTTTTTTTAAAAGTAGAGATAAAATAAATGCATACGCATCTTTCTCATTGTCAACTAAATAATTATTGCTTCCTTGACAAATTTGAAATGATTGAGGCAGTTTCTCAAACTATAAATTAAAAACCTAGGTTGTTAATTAATTAAGAGTACAGGTCATGTCAGTATGTCGTGTTGTGTTTATTTTAATGGAGAATATGGTAACAATTTTTAATGGAATGAGAAAGATAGCATGAGGTTTGAATTTGATGGAACATCTATGCTATTTTTAAGTTATAAGCAAGCATCATTTCTGTATTGGTACAAACAATACTAGTATCTTACCCAAATATATATATATATATATATATATATATATAGAGTATGGCTAGCGTGCTTCCTCTAGTATTTCGGCGAGGTGCTTCTGGGGGCATATTTTAGTGTTTGATGTTCAAACAACAAATTCAAACAGTTAGATGTTCAATCTATATTAAAATCTACTTGGAGACCAAATTTTACATTTTTTGAAATTTTTTTACTATTTATTAAGCCACTTTGAAAATTGCTGATCATATGGTCTGCACTGTTTTTACTGTTCACCTGGATCACAATTTTCAAAGTGGCTTAATAAATAGTAAAAAAATTCCAAAAAATATAAAATTTGGTCTCCAAGTAGATTTTAATATAGATTAAACATCTAACGGTTTGAATTTGTTGTTTGAACATCAAACACTAAGATATGCCCCCGGAAGCACCTCGCCGAAATGCTAGAGGAAGCACATTAGCCATACTCTATATATATATATATATATATATAAATACATAAAGCTGTGGCTACCTGTTAAATAATTTTTGGATTTGTAATGCAAAATATAAATGAGCTTTGAACGGTGCAGCATGAAATGGCACAAACAACCCTTCTTCTTCTTTTTTTTTTAAACAAAAAATAAATAAATTAGATCACATCATTCAACATTTAATTTTTAGGAAAAATTATATATTCGAATTTCAAATCGGTGAGACATTGTTCTTAAATAAAAGACTAATTTTTAAAACAAACCATTATTTTAAGTTAAGTGCTTAACCATTTCTCCTTATCTTCTTTTCAGGAGCGGAGCTAGATTTTCATACGATAGGAGTTAAACGTAAATGGAGGTCAAGTATATAAAAATTTTCTACTACGAATGGAGTCAATTTTTCACTATTCATAATATTTTAGTTTAACAATATTAAGATAAGATATAAATACAAAAAAAAAATTGAAAATGAATGCCCATTCATTGAATGGGGTCAATTGACCTCATTCATTGAATGTGGATTCGCCCTAGCTTCTTTCAATTAAATTTAATTTAATCTGCCGCCCCTTTAAAATAAAGGAGATCTAGTCAGTACGAAACATATTTCTATTTCTATATCTTATAACAAAAATGATAGAGAATGTTTTATAACACAATGCCACCTACGGACAGCTCTTAGTTAGATGTGTCAATGGATACGGGTAAGGATCGGCTAGAAGCATTTTCATACCCGTACCCGTTACAAATTGTCCTTATTTATATACTACTCTTATCCGCTACGAATTATCTTACCCATATTCTACCCTTACCTGTTATGGTTGTCGGATAATAAAACGTTAGCTGGTAATAAATAACGGGTAATGCTATTATAATAAAAAAAATTATTTACTAAATAATACATTAAAACACATTCATTTCACAAATATATATACGTGTTTCAAAGGTCTAAACCTTATTAAGATTTGCTGAAATTTATTTACGTGTTTTAATAGTTAATTAAGCGTAACATAACTATAAAAAATAGTTGAAGAATTAATATTCATTGTTCATTAATATATATAGGGTCCGGCTAATTTGCTGTTGGCAGCATTTCGGCCAGCTGCTGCCGGCAGCAAATCTGGACCATATGATCTTCAAACAACCGATCCGAACCGTTCAACATGTTCTAAATATTGAAATGTGCTTGGAGACCAAATTTTACATTTTTTGGAATTTTTTTACTATTTATTAAGCCACTTTGAAAATTCCAGATCATATGGTCCAGAATTTTGTTGCACTGTTTTTACTGTTCACCCGGATCTGGAATTTTCAAAGTGGCTTAATAAATAGTAAAAAAATTCAAAAAAATGTAAAATTTGGTCTCCAACCACATTTCAATATTTAGAACATGTTGAACAGTTCGGATCGGTTGTTTGAAGATCATATGGTCCAGATTTGCTGCCGGCAGCAGCTGGCCGAAATGCTGCCAGCAGCAAATTAGCCGGACCCATATATATAATATATATACTTTTTTTTATAATTACCTGATCGGGTAACGGGTACGAAATAGGCTTTACTCGTACCCTTACCTGTTTAGATAACGAAAAAATATATTTACCCGTACTCGTACCCAATAACTTTATGAATTTTTTTTTTATCGAATATGATACAAGTGGGTAAACAGATAAAAGTGTGCCATTGACACCCCTACTTAGGACTGTAAATGAGCCGAGTTTGAGTGAGTTAACCTAAACTCGGACTCAGCTCATTAAATAAATGAGGGACTCAACTCGAGTTGAAATGGTAATAATGAGTTGTAGAGCCAACTCGAACTCAGCTCGTATCAACTCGAGTTGGCTCACAACTCGTTTAATCAGTTAATTATATACTATTAGTAAAGAATTTATCAGTATCCTGCAATTTTTCATATATGAATAGTACATAAGCACCAACAATGTTTCATATAGCAACTTAGTACATAAACACTAGTAATTTTTCATACAGCAGCTTAACAACAACAATTTCTGGCATTTATTGTGACCAATGCTATGTAACTCGAGTTATAAATGAGCGAGTTGGGGTAAGCTCAAACTCAGCTCATTTATTAAATGAGTCAGCCAAGCTCAAACTCATTCATTTGTAAATGAGCGAGTTAAAGCGAACTGTAAATGAGCGAGTTACGAGTTTGAGCAATTTTGTCCAGTCCTACCCCTACTCTTAGTCAACTTTTGGTTTGTGGTAAACAAATATAATATCTACAACCAAATTATTGTGCCTCGATCGAATTGATTGTGCAACTGGCATTGACCTTCTAGCGATTTTATCTTCTTCTTTTTTAAAAAGAAATTTGACAGATGCTGCCAAAGTTTTCAACCGATTTTATCACACACTAAAAAAATGTATAATGTTTTGCTCAGAAGTTAGATTCTTAAGCATGTAAGCATCAATTTTTTATTAATTTTATATTGACAAGTATAGGGGCAAAACTAAAAATAATTAAGGGGTTGAAATGTAAAATACATATTATGAGATACCTGAATTTGAATTCAAGTTCACAAATTACAAAATGGTGTTCTAATTACTAAGCTACAAGTATATATTTAGTATTTTATGAAAAAAGTTGAACTATATAAAAATAATTTAATTAATTATTTTTTAAATTATGGAAGTGACTAAACACTTCTGAAATTCAGCCAAATATATTATATAAATATTAGCATGTAAGGTTATCCTTATATATCCCTGTATGAATTGATATAACAAAATTTCCTACTTTAGCTTAATTAAGTGATACATTACTAAAATCATTTGTAAGAGGCCATGATGATGACACATGAGTTCATATTTTGAAAAACATTAAATTTAAGTACTGAGTACAGGATATTTGAGCCTTATTCAGTTAATAAAAAGAATAATAAAACAGTTCTTTATAACATTGTAAAGAAAAGTTTGTAATTATCAAATTATAAATCTATCCTAATCTACCATTATTGTTTGGGCTTTTTTGAACAATTAAGTAAAAAAATTTGAACAATTAATTAAAACAATAATGGTAGATTAGGATAGATTTGTAATTAAAAAAATAATTAAATTTTTTTATCCTGTCACATCAACACATTAATTATTTTTTTAATTAATTTGAAAACATTTTCATCCTTACAATTCATTTTCATTTCAATTTCAAAACTGATGTGGTAATTCATAAGATTGTTAATTAAACAATTTTTCAAAATTCTTCAATTATTCTATACTACAATCGATTCTTGCAATTGGGACAAAGATTCTCTAAACAAATGAAAAAAAAAAAACCTTTTCTTTGGCTATTTTCGTTTATTCATTTAATTAATCCTACAAGGTTGGTCAGAAATACGAATATTAGTTGCCATGTGTTGCCATATTTTATTGTCATGGAGAAATTAATTCCAACCATACAATTATTAATATCTGTCACAAATTTATTTAGGGTAATGTAAATCAAATAATGTTATTGTAATTATAGCAGTAGAAGAAATAAGAGAACTTCCACATGTTTTATCATTTTTTGACCACTTTAGTTACATTAATTTATTTATTTTTACTACCTAATTTTATATTAAATTAATTTAAATTTTTTAAAAATTTGTATGTAAACATATTACTTGTGAATTAAATCGGTTTTAATAATTTAAATTTATCAGTCAATTTGATAGACATTGAAATTAAATTAATCTGAAGTACATTCTAGTTACATATGTTAGAGGTTAATTTAGACCACACAATATTATGATATCTTAGTTTAAATTTTAAATTAAGGTGTATCGCTTTGGTAAAAAAAATTGTGGAGAGGAGAATTTTGAGCTCCAGTCAAATTTGTGAGCTCTCTCTCGAAAGAGAAAGAGACGATATGTTATGTTATGTTATGTTATTGTCTTTTCTAATTGTCACTTTGGACTTGGAGGCATCATATAATTGATCCTCTTAAGTATAAAAAATTATCAAGTCTTCTCTATCTTTTACTTCTTTTTTCATTTTCATCGTTAGAAGTGATTCGTTTAGAACAAATATTAAAATAGCGTTTATTGCGTCATGGCGAAACAACTAAAAAAATGATGCTATTGTCATATTGCACCACTATAGCGCGCATAATTTTTATGGTCCGAAAACACTATAGCGTACTATTTAGAACTCTGATTTAGAATAATAGTGTCTGATACACACTGCCAAGACGGATTTGACAAACTTGTATTATTCATGATGTGTCTGTTATAACGGAAATTATGCCACTAAGGCAGGAAATCGGCAACAGAAAACACAATAAAATTATGTAATGCCCCCAAGAATTAAGGAAATGCTCTAGCTATGACTTTTTTGTATATGAAGTTGTAAGATTGAATTTATTATTTAGTGTTTGCACTAAAGATTAATTGAAGGATTTTAACTCTAGTTTTATGCTTAAGAAACTAGGAGTATCTACATTCCAGCAATTCAAATTAGTTTTTAAATAACTGTTAATCACTTTTTAGAAATTAAGGTCTTTAAAGTTTCTAACTCTCACATTTCTAAAATTAATTTTAAAGTTTCTATTAAGCTACGTCAGCAACAAATTAAAAAAAGAGAAATAATTTGAGCCAATTATTTGGTCAACATGGAGTTTATAAATAGTTTCTTAATAAAAACTTTACTGCAATGCTTTTGAGCCTCTTGTTTTTTGATACCGATACTGGTACAAAACTTTTGTAACAAACTTTATTTAATCATATGAGGGTATGATCCTTGTTTTTCCTCAAAAAAAAAAAAAACTTTACTGCATAGTTTCTAAATAAGAAACTCTCCAATAAAAAACTCTTCCACATATCTGAAACTGGATTAAAAACTACCACATCAGATTAGAAACTATAATAATACCAGGGATGTAGATGATCTAAGAAAAGAACTCTTATTTTTTAAAATTATCTAAACGATGTCTAATTTGTGTTTATATTTTTTTAAATTATAGTTTAGGAATTGAGATTATATTGAATTGGTTTCAATTTCTTTTTAAGTTATTTTCACGTCTAACAGACTTTATATTTTTTTTTTCAATAAACTCTACTATGGTGCAATCTTGGGAATTCATATCACCTAAGGTACCTCATTTTTTTAGTTTGAATCTGATTCATTCATTATATACTAATATGAATCTTAAAAAAATACCGTATATTACAGATTTAGGCTAGAATTAGTCCGAATTCTAATAAGACAGTTCGGATTAAAACTCACGTAAGCTTGAAGTACCTCATTTTTTTAGTTTGAATCTGATTCATTCATTATATACTAATAAGAATCTTAAAAGAATACCGTATATTACATATTTAGGCTGAATTAGTCCGAATTCTAATAAGACAGTTCGGATTAAAACTCACGTAAGCTTGAAGTACCTCATTTTTTTTAAGTTTGAATCTGATTCATTCATTATATACTAATATGAATCTTAAAAAAATACCGTATATTACAGATTTAGGTTGAATAAGTCCGAATTCTAATAAGACAGTTCGGATTAAAACTCACGTAAGCTTGAAGAGTTGAGACATAGCCATCTAATTAAGATATTTTTGTATTAATTTTTTATGAAAACTAAAGTTAGGTACTTATGTTGAGCACATGGCAAGAGGCAATTAAATAACATCTATAAAATTAATGTAGGATTTGTATTGTGGATCTAAAGAAAATTTAAAGGGCTATGAGAGCACAGCGTTGCAACGCTTCTGAAGGTATATTAATCTCGAGTTTATTTATTTATTTATTTTTTAAAGAAAATGATCAAATAATGAAGATAGCTGTCGAAGTAATAAGAAAAAGAAAAAGAAAAAGAAAAAAGAAAGAAACAACCATCATGACAAAATAATATAAGAAACATAGTTATTGTTGAAGATAAAGAGTCAGAATATAAGATCGAATGTAGCATAAATTTATGACTAATATAAATTACGAACAGAAACTTTTTTTATAATTCAACTAAAAAAAATACGGATATTTTATATAATTTCTTATTAAAATGTTCACTACAGCAGTGAAACTCTTCTGCGACTGGCCAAATCGGTCACAAAAGGATAAGGCGCCGGTCGCAGAAGGCCGAAATCAATCGCAGAAGAGCCGGTCGCAGTTGCTCTTTCGCTGATGCCCTCCCGCTGACGCCACCGGTCGCGAAATGGTAAGGCGCCGGTCTCAGATTACCCTATAGCGACCGATTAAATCGGTCGCTGATGCTATATGCTGACGTGGCGGAAGACCATCAGAGACTGATTGGGCGGTCGCTGATGGGCCCAGAATCGGTCGCAGAAGGGTGATTTTTTTTTTGGTATTTTTTTTGTTATTTTTCTTTTCCCCAATTGGTACGAAATGTACCAAACAAATATAAAAACCATTGAACCCATTATATTCATTTATTTTTCTCCAGCCCCAATTGGTACGAAACGTACCAAACAATTCACAAGCAATTAAAATATACAATATAAAATACTGGTACGAAACGTACCAAGCACCAAGCAATTTAAAAGGAATTTAAAAATAATTTAATTGGTACGTACCAAGCAATTCACAAAACGACATAAACATGAAATATCTAAGTACTATATAAACATCAAATATCTAAGATACGACATACAAATAAAATATCTAAAGTACAACAAAAAAATCAAATATCTAAAACTCATACAAAACATCCTAAAACTAGTCATCTCCGATATCATCCCCGCTGTCATCCTAAGCATCGGGATGGTGCGAGATAGAACCTCCCTATGAGAATTAACTAAAATTTTTAGGGTTTAATGTTAAGAGTTTACTGTTTAGGGTTTATAATTTTTAGGAGTTTTACTTCGTTAGTTGATTTACCATACTTGGTGTCCTTATTGGATTGAAACATACTCAAAAATCGAATTTCGTACCTGATGAGACGAAGAACGTCCCACGCTACGCCTCAACTCCTCCATGAATTGGTTGATCTATGGTTGAAGCACGCTTAACACCTGACTTGAAATCGCATTTATGTCTTCTTGCCTGAGAGGAGGCAGCGCCGAAGAATATGATTGCGATTGCGATTGCGAAGAAGACGTCTGGGACCTACCTAGACGATAAATCGATCTCGTCTTGCCTGAAACATTAAAAATAAGATAATTAATATTACGTTACAAAATTTAAATACAAATTTACAATTTTAAGTATGTGTATTTTACCTAGAGCACCGAGACCATAGTTATCGCCGTGAGCATTATTGTCTGTGTTGGCGTACCAGATGTCTGCGTCAAAAGAGGGCCAAAGGGCTCGATCAGGCCCATACTTTGAGCTCATATTCCAATCGTAGTCTTCCTGTAAAATTTATAAAATAAAACAACAATAAAGTAAGTACAACAAATAATGAATATTAATAAAAGATTGTTATGTTCTATTACTTGTGCCTTTTTCACCCTCGCGGAACAAAATTGCCCCGTCTTCTTGGTGGTATGCGTCGGCGTGAACAGCTCGTCAGACCACCTAGGCTCGCGCTGGTTTTCATTCTCCTATTATGAATAAATATTTCAACACAAATAAAATTATCAAGGTTAGTTCGAGTAAACTGAAATTGAAATTAATTGTTTTGATGAAATAAAACATCTTACGAATCTTTGTTTGTGAACCAGGATGTTCACTGAGCCCGTGGTTGCAAAGGAACAATGATGCTTATGTTCATTACAATGTCTACATAAATCCTGCCATATTATGTTTCTATTTCTAAATTAAAGAGTGAAAAGGCAAGGTGTTAAGATTCAAAAATTGTTTTCAACCAAACATTTCATATTTCAAGAACCAGGTATAGCTATGCATTTTGTTATATTGTAATAGAAGTATTAGATAATTGATGAAAAAACTTACATAGAGTAATCTAAGAAGCGAGTGGCGCACCTCAAAATGGAAAAATATTAATATGCGTCCTTGATCATTTACTTTTCACATAGACATTTTCTCAAACACCAGACAAGCATAATATCTATGCAAAAACAAAAGAAAATAACTTTATTTCTATCAAGCTGATTTCTATTAAAATCAAATAGAAAATTCTAAAACTAAAATAATAAAAAACGGTAAAGAAAATGTGGGACTGATGAGAAGGGATGGTTCCCTTAAAACAGTGATTCTCAATTAAGAGATACTGATCAAGTTTGATCCAGGCTCAAGATTAATACATGTTTCATTAACATGTATAGACTTGTTTGAATTAGGCTACAAAGTTTACATGACCAAATCGAAGCAAAAACAGTTATATTAAAAAATTAGTTCCAAAAATCTATAAAATTGAAAACAACGCATGCATCACTTTAAAAATCGAAGTAAAATCAAACAGGTGGAAGCAGGATAACAGACAATTTAAGAATTACTTACTGACGGGGTCAGAGAGGTGGGTCTTCCAGCGGGGTCGGGGTCTTCCAGCAGCGGGGATCACAGAGGCAGCAAGACAAATCGATCGGCGCGGTTTCTTTTTTTTGGATAACCTAAAACGCGGAAGGGAGGAGAGAGAAGGAATAGTGCGAGTTTTTTACGGACATTTTTTTTTGAGGGGGGTCTTCAGCGACCGGCGACCAAACCGATCGCTGATGCCAGTCGCTGAAGACCTGTTTTGTTGTAGTGCGTTAAACGTGAACAGTGAATAAAAAAATAGTGTTATTAGCAATATTTTCTTCAAAGAAAAATCCCGACAAAAATAATGTTATTCCTAAATAATTCCTAACAATGATAACATTTTTATTCCTAAATTATTACTTGAATTTTGTTTTCCACTTGTTGGTTCTGCTCAAGATCTTGTTATCATTTCTACAAGTTTATATTACTTTTCAGCTTTGCTTTTTAATAGCCAGCCCTCTTTTATCAGAAAATTAACAAGTTATATTTTTGAGAATAACTCTTAAAAATGAAATTCAATTGAAATGAATCTCATGCATATTGCTCCGAATTTTTCAATATAGCAATTTAAAATTGAAATTATGACATTATTTTTAAAAATGTCAATTTATAGCACAAACCTTATTCATATCGCGAATCACAGCGTTTTTCTTATTTTTTTCGTTGCAATCGTGCAAAAAAGTGTATCGATCGCAATGCACCGCGATTTTACACCATTGATAAGTGTAACAATGAAGCTTGACAATTATAAACGAGTGTGTTTTTTTTTTTTCTAAAAGAATTAATAAAATTTATTGGATAAAATCAGAGACGGAATTAGACTTTCGAACTAACTATGAGAATTAATTCAATTCAACCTCATTTATTCTTCTAATTAGCTCTGCCTCTAGATAAAACATTATTTTATTAAAAAAATGTAACACTTACCAATTTTTCATTTTAAGATTAATAGTTAATATATATCGAATTACTCAGTAATTATGATATACCGTTAGAGAATATTATAGCATGAATTTCCTAGCTACATCTGGCTAAGATCATGATTTTTTTTCTTCTAGTAAATTTGGGTACAAACCACCCAGCTGAGTTACTATTCATAAATAATTTCCATTCAGATTTTGAATTTAAGATCTCTATCATAAAGATGTAAACATGTAATTTTTTTTTGAAGTTAATGGTTTTATATATCTATTAACAATTTTCTCAATAAAAAAATATATTTACAATGAATTAAATGACTCAAATTTCTAGATCTCAACTCTTTTATTCTCATGAATTAATTTAAACTACACTAATAATTTAATTCTACTTATCTACACTCTTAATCACTCTATTATCTCATTTTTCATTTTTTTTTTCTACAACCGGATCCGTTGCACTCCGACGACTGGATTTGCTCACCACCGCGCTCCGACGATACCACTCTCTCGGCTCGGCTCGGCTCCCCTCTCCCTTATTTATTTAAACTACTCTAATCATCTAATTCTACTTATCTACACTCTGAATTACTCTAATTGTCACGCCCCGGCGACCGGGCCGGGCACGCGACGCGACAGAACGACATCCTCGCATCCATCTGCCGCCCTGTCAACCTACGTCGCAACAGAAAGAAACAGAAACAATACAGAGTCAGCTACAAAGCCGAGTAACCAGTTATTTAACGACGCAGCTTCTTTATAATTGGCTTAATAACAGTAAATAACCATTTCAATAGGATTGGATTAATCCACACAATTAAATATCAAATTATGTATGCATATTTAACCGGCGATATCAATTGGGCCTAGGTTTTCAATAACAACAGTTCCATTCCAATTAGAATCCCTGAAATTGGCGATTTCCAGTATTTCAGTCCATTAAAAACAATTTCAATCTCCAGACCCATATTCCGGTTAAATATACCATCATAATCTGATTACCCAAATCAGTACCCAATCAACCATACAAATCAAAAACACAGATTATAGAAAAGTCTGGTTACCTGATAGTGATCGATCCAGAAATCCAATTTGAGATGAAATGATTATTCAGAATCAACGCGACGTAGTCAGAATTCCAATCGGATATGAAATCAAATATCAATATATTTATCATAATATTTCCTTTATTTTTCTTTGGATTTTCTCTTTTCTTTTTCGTTTTCGGTTTTCACTTTTGCTTCCTCTCCATGAATCAAAAACGAGAGAGAAAACCCCTTTAAGGGTTACGGGTCAAATTTGGGGGTTTGCATGAGAGCCACGCGGCAAAATGCCACGTTGGCATATATATATTTTTTAAGCTTGAATATTTGCAATTTCAACCTTTAACTTTTCTAATATTTATAAATAAGTTCAATACCTTTTACAAAAAATTATAAATTTACCGGGATGTTACACTAATATCTCATTTTTCATCTCTTTCCACAACCGAATCCCTTTTTGTGAAGAAGAAAACATGTAGAATTTGTGTCACAAAGATGAAAGATCATTATCTTTAGCATACCAAATAATCAGAATTTATGTCATAATTGATGAAAACGTGCAGAGTTATATAGTTGACTTTTACAATGATTTTGCATAGTCGAGGCGGCTCGAAAATTTAAAAATAAATAAATGCCTAGCGTGACATTTCATTATTCAAATTTCTCCTTTATATAACACCAGAGCATTCCAAAGAAAAAGCAAAGGCGACTTCTCTTCTCATTTCTCAACAAACTCACTTATTAATCTTCCCTTTTGATATCTACACCTGATTCCATGGCGGAGAATGGCAATGGCAGTTTAAAGGAGGGGTTTAAGATACCAGAGATCAAGTACACCAAGCTCTTCATCAATGGCGACTTTGTTGATGCCGCCTCAGGTACTTGATAAATTACAAATTGCTCCTTTTTTTTTTTAACTCTTTTTAAGAGCATCTACATCTCTGAAACTCTTAGAGTTTCTAAATAACTCTAATTGCTTTTTAAAAATTATAGACTCTGAAGTTACTAAATGTTCACATTCCTGAAACTAATTTTAGAGTTTCTAATAAGCCACATCATCAGTAAATTAAAATTAATAAGCCACATCAGCAGTAAATTAAACTAATTTTAGCGAATACAGGTCAATCGTTTTGCCACGTTAGAGTTTATAAACAATTTATTAATAAGAAATTATTGAGCAAAGTTGCTAAATAAGAAATTCATCTATATCTCTCAAACTAATTTAGTAACTGCCACGTCAGATTAGAAACTCTAATAGTTTCATGAATGCAGATGCTCTAAGTCATGATGCTTTTAAAAGGAAACCAAATTTCTTAGCCGTTCGATATGTATTAAGATTCATGCAATGATTTATATTAAAATCATCCGAGTGAATCTAAATGGAGCTTGCAAAAATAGATATTATCTCTTAATGCACCTCGTATGAATTATCACAATTCTTAGGCGGCAATTTAGACCCAATTAGTCAACTATTGATCATTAATGCACCTCGTATGAATTGACTTAATAAACATTAAAAAAAATTTGGATCATTAAAAATAGCGATTTTAAAACTGGTTTAATAAATAGTAGAAAATTTTCAAAAAAATGTAAAATTTAGTCTCCAAGCACATTTTATTACAGATTGAATGTTGAACGGTTTGGATCGACTGTTTAGCCTTTTAAAATATAAAAATCGAAGCGTTTATTCCACAGCTTCGGAACAAACGTTTTGATATTAGCCAACCTTATCAATTGTTTAATGGTTGTGAACGAAACGTATTTAACATAATATTAAATTAGTTCATCAGCTTCTAGGCAAAAAAATAAAAATAAAATAATAGCAATGCATTAGATCTCAAATTTGTATCCAAGAACAATTAACTTGTGGATGATTCCATGCCATGTGAAGTGACTTATATAGAAGTCTATTTTATTTTATGTATGATTTATTGGAAAATACATTTGTGATTTATCGGTTTTTGATGTAATATTGTTGCAAGGGAGATGTATTTTGATGGGTGATCCAAAGATTTATGAATTATGTCAAATTTAATACACAACATTTTAGTGGTAGAAACGAAAGTTAATTTTCTTTTTTATTTGGGCATTATTATTATTTAATTGTTTATAAATATATATAAATTGCAAATTACTTAACACAAATTATAATTTTCCGAGAATCAAACTTAATTTACCAACAAAGTTAATGTTTTCTGAATAGAAAACATAATTAAAAAATTCAACTAAATAGATGGTATGAATATTTAAAGTTAAAAAGACTTGTCTCATCCTTGTCTAAATATAATTAACCTTTGTAATGTAAAACATAAACCTTAATGATAGTTTACTTATTTGGTACCTCAAGCAATTTTCTATTAATATATTCATAGCTTTATCTACAGCTTTTATTAATTACTATTAATATGCATAAATACAAGCAACATCATGTCAACGGTATTCCTATTGGACAGCTTGTAGTTAGGGGTGTCAATGGTATTTGTTTATTTGTTTATTCAATCCGTATTGTATTTGATAAGACAGATATAAATAAGATTTTTTTTTCATTAATTCATCAGAGTAAGTAAAGATAATTCTTTTTTTTTTCATTAATATAACGGGTAAGGATACGGGTAAAGACTATTTTGTATATGTTACTATAAGATAATTATTTGAAATAAAATTATATCTATAGGTATATATTGATATGGAATTGATGCATCATATTGTATAGTTTTATTCATGATCCGTATATATCTATTCAATGACATTAACGGGTAAGGATAAGGGTAAAGTTTTTTTCCGTTAACTTAATGGGTAAGGACATGAAAATACTTCTACCCGATCCATTTTGTACCTGTTGACACCCTTAAGTGTAGCCTAAAAAATATTAGTATGATTTACATTTAATTATTTATGGGCAAAATTGACGAGTAAATTGCATGGAAATTGTTTTATAATTAATGCAACAGGGTTTAACATATTAAATTATCAATTAAGGTTCCAAAATTGCACTTAATATTGCTAATACTTATGTGTAAAATATCATAGTCTCATCTATTAACATATAGCATGATATATATTGCTCTAAGTTGAAGTGCTAATTGGATGATGATATAAAGTTTAGTTTGTATAAAACAGATGATAGTGTTATCTTATCTACGTCATAATATAATATAGCCTAAAATAATATACATGCATCTAATTAATTTTTTTCTTTTAGTAAAGTTGATAATCAAGCCACCCAACTGTTGTTTTTTATTATCTGTCTTTCATCTGAATTTCAAACTTGCGACCTCTCAATAAAGGAATTTTTTTT
>JAJGRW010002472.1:0-36292 GCA_025461045.1 Carex parvula | reverse complement strand
CAATTGGTCCGTGCTACGGCTCAAAATTTGACTTTTCAAAATTCTAACGGTCGATCCGAACCGTTCAACATGATTATAAAATGAATATGTACTTTCAAACCAAATTTTACATTTTTCGAATTTTTTTACTATTTTTTCGAAAATCACTTGATCTGAACATTCTGGACCATCCAAAACAGCCTCTCTAAAAAATAGTAAAAAAAATTCGAAAAATGTAAAATTGATTTGCAAGTACATTCATTTTATAATCATGTTGAACGGTTCAGATCGACCGTTAGAATTTGAAAAGTCAAATTTTGAGCCGTAGTACGGACCCAATCCGTACTATGCATAGCACCGTAACCTCACTCAATAAGAATAGTTTGAAAAAGTTGAGAAACATATTCCTAGACTGATTAATTTAAAATATAATTTAAAATATATTCAAAGCATTCAAGCACTCTTACTTGATCATGCTAATATAAAATATAGTTAATGAGTTCATTGAAAAAGAAACTTCACCCGTTAATTCGGAAGAGACAATTGCATTAAAAATCGATCAAATAATTCAGATCAAACAATATTTGACCTGATATATTATAGAATGAAATTTCCCAATCAATACTCCGTCAGCAAACCATTTGCCAATTCTTATTGTGGATAATTAATTTAATCTTTCACTATTGAGATTAAGCTCATTGTAACTTTTTCTCAAAGAAATAAACATAATATATTTTGAAGTAGTTAATAGGAGATCAGTTGTACTACGTACCTCAATGTTCTCAACCTTTGATACGTATTAAAATTTACACTGAATTTAGCAACAAATTAAATCATGACCTTTCTTAATTTTTATAGGCAGTCTTGTCAACCCAACAACGGGGCCGACAACCCGCGCTCATCAGCACAAGGCGATTTCTATCATTTTACAGAATCACATATATACATGTACATTATCAATGACATAACTTACTTTTTTTTTTTTCGTTGCAAGTCCCGCAGTCTTCAAGTTCGAAATCATAATTCCTTATCTTGGTTTTGTACCTGAACCCACAAAGTGGAAATAGAGAGATTGAAAATCTCCCAATGCGGTATTCAGTTCCAGTCGAGTTATTCTAAGACCCAACCAACTAACCAAACCAATACCGAGCATAATTATAAAAGAGCAACATTGATCATCAAGCCAAATAATAATTCACAACATGAAATGCTCACATCCAAATAAAAGAAACAATACACACAAAGTAATAATAACTGAAAAAAATTCAATCTCTTTTCCATGCATATGATCTGATTTAGGTACCCAAATGCAATGATCATGAATCTTACTTAATACACAAATATTCTTGTAAATAAATTCTTTTAACATTTCTATCTTGCGATCCAGATTCGACAATTTTCTGACTACGGGTCATGCGCTACCACGAATACGGCGCCTACACAATTTCTGTTATGCGCATAACCTGAAATTGTGCGTTACCACGAATACGGCGCCTACGTGCCTTCAGTTATGCGCTTCCACGAATCAACGGCGCCTATAACTGGATCACGCGCTACCACGAATACGGCGCCTACGCAATTTCTGTTATGCGCTTCCACGAATTAACGGCGCCTACATAACAGAAATTACGTGCTTACCACGAATACAGCGCCTACATGACCCCGTCATGCGCTACACGAAAAGCAGCGCCTACATAGACCGGTCAAGTTTCCAAGTTCAATGTTCAATCAATACATTACCACGGTCATGCGCTACCACGAAAGACAGCGCTACCTGACCGGTCAAGTATCCATTACACATATGACTATAGGTTATGCTTCATGAGACAATTATACTATGCATTCCTATCATGCATGCCACTCGTTGACTTTAATTCAATTACACATATGACTATATACTATGCTTCATGAGACTATGCATCCTTATCATGCCATCATTCCACTTAAATCAAACTTATGATTCAATCAAATTATGTTATATCATGTCATGCATCAATTTTAGAAAAGTATGATCATGCTTCCTAAGGCAATTCATACATTCCTATCATACAATTGAAAAACTATAACAACTATCTATAGTATGACAAACAAACTAGAAATCAACACGCAATTATCAAGGCAATAACAATCAAGCAAACCAAATCACTACCATATATTAACCTTAAGATTACCAACAATTTACTTCTCTTAGGCAGTTCACCGAACAGCTGATGTGCAGCAACACACCAGACCCGTACCAGTAATTTACTTCTCTTAGGCATTTCACCGAGCAGCTGGTGTGCAGCAATACACCAGACCCGTACAGTGATGGTACAATAATCGCTCAATTAAATCACAATCATCAAGAAATCAACATGCGATCAAAAGCAAGCAAAGAAACCCACGAGCTTACAACAACAATTAAACAAGTTAGAAGGCGCTAGGAATAACTCGAAATCCACACCTGTTAATGACGACACGACGTATCTCGAAATCAAGCCCGTTATTCTTGATCAACTACTTGAGTCATTCGACGAGTGGCCACAGGATCATGAGCAAGCGAGCAAGCAACCCGAGAAGATTCCTTCACCTAAAGTCTCCTTCTCCTCACCGCTTCGTGGGGCTGCCGACACTCCTTTCTCCTCTCTTTTCTCCATTGTTTTCTTCCCCATATCCCCTCTTTTTCTTTTCG
This sequence comes from Carex parvula, assembly GCA_025461045.1. Taxonomy (NCBI): domain Eukaryota; kingdom Viridiplantae; phylum Streptophyta; class Magnoliopsida; order Poales; family Cyperaceae; genus Carex; species Carex parvula. The sequence goes on along the minus strand of JAJGRW010002472.1, from coordinate 33,642 downwards.
TTAGTTTCTATGTTCCAGGGTATACTGGATGAGTGAAATCCCCCCAAATGAACGGTTCTCCAATATCCACCGATAAAAAGGAAATAATGAAATGAGGGGTAAAGGTAAAGCGGTTCCTTTAGAAAAAGTAAAGAATAAAATAATATAAACTCTCTCTCCGTATTTCCAATTTTGAAAAGTTAATATTTATTGAATAATAATAATAAATGGTGTTAGGTAAGAAAAGTGAGTTGTTAAGGTAGCTACATGTGTCCTTTTCATGCAAGTTATTTTATAAAAACGAATCACTAATTTTTATTCTTATCTAATAATTAGTAAGTTTGCAATAAGCCTCTTATATCTTTCATAATAAAACATTGTCATTTAAATATTAAGATTCGAATTACAAATTGTTCAAGAAATATTAAGATATTCCAAACTTAACTACAAACCTATATATTTACTTACGTGACTTTATGATCAATTAAGGACTAAATAGTTATTTTTTATTTATTAAAAGTTCAATGTGAATCTAAACATATTAGGACCTTATAAAAAATTTATTCAATGGCATGTTTTACTTTGTATCTAATAAAATTTTCAAATGTTCAAAATTGAGATGTTACAATACCAATGTAATAATTTTTTTCATCGATTATGTATTTTTACCTCATGTCAATTAATATTTCCTAGTATTTAAAAACTAGGCTGTTACAGTGGGACACCTACGTGACGTCCGTAGATTGATCGTGGCCATGTCGCGTGCACGACTGGGCTTGTACGTGTTCTGTCGGCGAGCCCTTTTTGAGCAGTGCTTTGAGTTGCAACCCACCTTCAGACTCCTATTACAGAGGCCAGACAAGCTCAGTTTGAACTTGCAAGAGACGACACCTTTCACAGATCGACCGGTTGGAGTAACCGGCATGGTGCGGTTTGTAGAGGGGGTTGAGGATATGGAACAGCTTGCTAGTTTTAGAATGCATGAGCTCTATCAGGTACTTTCTGACTCTTTAGTCATGCTGTCCTTTTTTCTTTTTCTTTTTTCTCCAAAATAACACCTGTAAAAGTTTTGATCGATTATAGCCCATGGCCGTAGCATGATTTTGATCGAATAATGGTAAGTGTCACAAAATAGCTTCAAAAATTGTTCTATAAGTTGTGTGTTTAATCGACACAAGAAGACCATGTTTTAGTCATGCTGTCCTTTTTGAGTGAGGCTATGGTAATATGCATATTACAGATTGGTTCATACTATGGATTCATATCTTCGTTTTCAAAGTCCAAACAGTTGATGTGAACCGTTCAGCCTGATCTCCGAATGAAAATGTACTTGGAGACCAAATTGTACATTTTTTATTTTTTTTTACTATTTTTTTAGATAGAAAATAATTTGATCTTATGATTCTGGACCATCCTAAATTAGTGAATTTCTACCTATAAAAATAGTAGACAAATTCTAAAAAATGTAAAATTTGGTCTCCAACTACATTGATATGGAGATCACATTGAAAGGTTCAGATCGACTGTTTGGATTTTGAAAACATAGATATGGATCCAAAGTATAGGTTGATTTGTAATATGCATATTACCATAGCCTGACTCGTCCTCTTTTATTTTTTCCTACAAAATAACACCTGCAAAGCTTTTGCCGTTGATTTTGATTGATTAACAGTGTCACAAAAATGCTTTAAAAATTTGACAAGAAATGGTGTTTATTCTTTACAATTTGGCGAATTGTTCTATAACCCGAGCTTGCATGTGTATGTACCATATGACCTTAAATTTTTCTTCATTTTCTGTCTTTCAGATGCAAATGATGAACCAATACAGACCAGTTGAGGAACCTGACAACCAAAATGGTACTGACGAAGCGGGTCCCACAGAGAATGGGGTTCAAGATGTAGAGATGCCCCTTGCTTCCAGTGCGGAACCCAAACCCGAACCCGAACCTGATTAGTGTCGCACAAGAAAATGATGCTTCTGCAGATGATAGCAAAATGGAAGAATGAATTTTGTAACTATTTTATGTATTCTTCTGAAATCTGAGCAAAAAAAAGAGGGGCCGGAGCAGGTGGGACCCACAGTACGTCGTACATGGTTTAGCTCTGGTTGAGGGATTTTTAATCTCATTGTTTCGATTTATAGCATGTTAGTTAACGTTAGGCATTGTTGAGATACTGTGCACAAATATTTATCCGTCTTTGTAGCCTATAAATGGATACTGTTTTTAATTATCACTTGATTGTTTAAAGTACAAGCAGGCCTAAAAAGGGAAATTGTTTTCTTATTTTTTTTTAGAACTCATTCTATGTACGAGTGAGAAAAATGCTAGTTAATAAAGCTTTCTGAATTATCATAAATGAAATTTTGAATCAATCAGAGCTTTTATAATTATAAAGTTGATAATTATAAAGGTTATAATCATTAGCATTTGATCACACCACAACATGTTATACATCACGCTGGCCCTGATTGTTTTGGGCCTTGTGCGGTTTGTGGGCTCAGCCCATTAGATTACTTTTAAAAAAAATGTAAAATTTGGTCTCCAACTACATTGATATGGTCCATATGGAGATCACATTGAAAGGTTCAGATCGACTGATTGGATTTTGAAAACATAGATATGGATCCAAAGTATAGGTCGATCTGTAATATGCATATTACCATAGACTGATCGACCGGAGGCATAGATATGGTTTGGAGTCGATCTGTAATATGCATATTATGGGCCTACAAAATAACACCTGCAAAGCTTTTGCCGTTGATTTTGATCGATTAACAGTGTCACAAAAAAGCTTTAAAAATTTGACAAGAAATGGTATTTATTCTTTACAATTTGGCGAATTGTTCTATAACCTGAGCTTGCCATGTGCATGTACCATATGACCTTAAATCTTTTCTTCATTTTCTGTCTTTCAGATGTAAATGATGAACCAATACAGACCAGTTGAGGAACCTGACAACCAAAATGGTACTGACGAAGCGGGTCCCACAGAGAATGGGGTTCAAGATGTAGAGATGCCCCTTGCTTCCAGTGGGGAACCCAAACCCGAACCTGAACCCGAACCCGAACCCGAACCTGATTATGGTAGTGTTGCACAAGAAAATGATGCTTCTGCAGATGATAGCAAAATGGAAGAATGAATTTTGTTTTATTTATTCTTTTGAAATCTGAGCAAAAAAAAGAGGGGCCGGAGCAGGTGGGACCCACAGTAATACATGGTTTAGCTCCGGTTGAGGGATTTTTAATCTCATTGTTTCGGTTTATAGCATGTTAGTTACAGTTAGGCATTGCTGAGATACTGTACTCAAATATTTAACCGTTTTTGTAGCGTATAAATGGATACTGTTTTTCATTATCAATTGATTCTTTAAAGTACAAGGAGGTTTTTTTTTTTAGAACTCATTCTATATATGTACGAGTGAGAAAAATGCTAGTTCATAAAGATTTCTGAATTATCATAATTGAAAATTTGAATCAATCAGAGCTTTTATAATTATAAAGTTGATAATTATAAAGGTTATAATCATTAGCATTTGATCACACCACAACATGTTATACAGCACGCTGGCCCTGATTGTTTTGGGCCTTGTGCGGTTTGTGGGCTCAGCCCATTAGATTACTTTTAAATTTGATTTCCGACATTAATTTCAGATGATTCCCAAGTTCATCTAAGTTGATGATATTATTTACAGATTGAGGCTACGGTATTATGTATAGCCCACTTTGATCTGTAATATGGATGTATATCTTTATTTTCAAAGTTTAAATATTTCATTTGTACCGTTCAACATGATATCTAACTAAAAAATGTGCTTGGATGCCAAAATTTACATTTTTTTTTGTTTTTTTTACTATTTTTTTTTAATTATGTACAAAATCACTTGATCTAAAGATTCTGGACCATCCAAAAGTAGTGATTTTCTCTCTATCTAAAAAAATATTAAAAAAAATTGAAAAAATGAAAAATTTGGACTCCGAGTACATTTTTATATGAAGATCATGATTAACGGTTCGGATTGACTTTCAAAATATGAAATATGAATTCGTAGTACGGACCGAAGAGCGCTATGCATAGTACTGTACTTCATATTTTATCCATCAGTAATTATCTTATATTATTCCGATTTTATGAGACCGTCTGAAACAACATTTATCTTATGTTATCAAACAAACTATTTAATGCTAGCAAATCCGTTTGTCAACAACAATATCTAATGCAATAAATTGAATGCTAGCAAATCCAGTGGGGAACCCGAAACATTATTTAATTCACTGAAAAATTAATTTCTGTAATTTCAAATTATTCTTGTAAAGCAATAGAAATTGAGAATATTTTCTTATAATTCTCATAGTTCAGTTCAGCACAAAAAATAAAATAATGATTTAGCAATATAATCAAAACAACAAATTTATAGCGAACTACACTAATTTAGTATATTTTTTTAATTAAGTTTGGATTATGTAGGAAGTAATTAAACCCAATTTGATTAAACAATAAATTATGTATCTTAAAAATAAGAAATACAAATTATGTCCCAAATCATGCATTAATTTATGATAACTTCATTATTGGAAAATTAGTGAAAAAATAGTATACAAATATTTTAAAAATCCTGTCAACAAATATTACTCGAATTCAAAATGATATACATATAATTTTAAATGATTTCTAAAAATATACTTAGATTTATAGAGATTGAAATTAAGAAAACAATGGAAGAAATTATAAAGAAGCTAACAAAATATACAAATTAATTATTCAACATTTATCTTATTTTACTTGTAATAATCAGATAAACACTCATAAAAAAATTAACTCCTTCCAATGAGTACAATTACAATTATAAAAATTGAAAGTACATAACAAAAGAAAATTAAACCCAGCAACCATGACAACGGCTTGGGAACACCAAACTGAAAAAAAGGGAACTTATAAAATTATAATGAGACTCAAATCTGACCGTTCGTCTCTAAGCAGAGAGAGAATAGGTATGGTTATGTGATATCTTCTTGCATTTTTTCCTGTAGTCTCTTTTTATTGATTGTAGCCGTCCCTGCTCAACATAATCCATATATACAATAATTAACAGTGGTTAAATAAATTACAACAAAAATAATAAAAAAGTGATGACAATCGAATATAAAGTCTTGCAGCCATGCAAAGTAATATGAACAAATCTAGATGGGTTATGATGACAATCGAATATAAAGTCTTGCAGCCATGCAAAGTAATATGAACAAATCTAGATGGGTTATGATGACAATCGAATTAAATCTGTCAAAAAAATCTTACAGGAAAAATAATGTGCGTACTTGTTTTTGACAGGAAAAAAAAACAAATAAAACATTTCATAAAAAAAATAATCAATAAAATGTTACATATGAAAGAAATAATATTTAAATGATAAGTGTAACAATTGTAACTAATTAAAAATTATTGTAAAAACCTATAATATAATCAATGAGAAACCAAAACGTTATTTCACTGAAAATTTAATTTCAGTAATTTCACATTATTATTGTAAAACTAATAGAAATAGGGAATATTTCTCATAATTCTCGATAGTTCAGTTCAGCAAAAAAATTAAAATAATGATTTAGCAATCAAACATAAAATTTATAGCGAACTATACTAATTTAGTATATTTTTGTAATTAAGTTTCGATTATGTAGGAAGTAATTAAACAAACAACTTAAGCTATATGTACATAGTTTAAAAAATAAAAAAAATATTATTGTAATATTTTTTAAACCCCATTTGATTAAACAATAAATTTTGGATCTTAAAAATAAGAAATACAAATTCTGTCCCAAGAGGCATGCATTAATTTAGGATAACTTCATAATTGGAAAAATAGTGAAAAAGTAGTACACAAATATTTTAAAAATCCTGTCAACAAATATTGCTCGAATTCAAAATGATATACATATATTTTTATATGATTTCTAAAAAAAATACTTTGATTTATAGAGATTGAAATTAGGAAAATAATGGAAGAAATTATAAAGAAGCTAACAAAACATACAAATTAATAATTCAACATTTATCTTATTTTACTTGTAATAATCAGATAAATAATCATACAAAAATGAACTCCTTCGCAATGAGTGTACAATTACAATTATAAACTGAAAGTACATGACAACAGAAAATTAAACCTAGCAACCATGGCAACTGTATGAAAAGTTACTCAAATTGAACCCGGGAACAACAAACTGAAAAAAGGAACTTACAAAATTATAATGAGCTACTCAAATCTGACCGTTCTTCTTGCATTTCTTTCTGTAGTTCCAGTATTGAATAACTTAATCCCCTGCTCAACATAATCCATATATACAATAATTAAGAGTAGTTAAATAAATTACAACAAAAAATAATAAAAAAGTGATGACAATAGAAAATAAAGTCTTGCAGCCATGCAAAGTAATATGAACAGATGAGTTATGATGACAATCGAATTAAATCTGTAAAAAAATCTTACAACAAATTAAAGATGCATGAGATTTTACCTTATACGCACAGATGGGATATGCTTAATTTTGTGTACATCTTTTCCTTGCATTTGCATACCTTCCCACAGCTCACGTGAGGGATCAGAAACTATTAGTTCTTGAAGAGTCTGCACCTTTTGTAGCTCGGGAAGTACGTGCAGCTTTTTACAAAAATTAATTTCGAGGTGACGAAGGATGGGCATAGCTCCCTTTTTTATGTCCCAATGATGTAGGTTGGACAGCAATGCAAGCTTCAATTTTTCGAGGTTAGGAAACCCTCCGGTTGAACAGATCAACTCTGTTCCCACATATGAGTCTCCATATAAATAAAGTATCCTGAGGCTCTGCAGCCTCTCCAATATGGGCATTGGATCTTCCTGGAGTCCACAATTTGCGAGCTCCAATTTGGTGAGGTTTGTTGGGAACATCTCCACACATGGAACACATATATTTCTTTCCCAATTTCCCCTCAGAACTAGTTTTTGTATCTTCCCATGGCAAGGTAAGTCTTTTGTGCCACCAAATGGTAGCAAACTCCATGTTCCAATATTGAGGTGGACCAACTGTTCTGTCCTTCTCAGCACACTCTTGAGGTTTTGCCACTCCTTTATAACCCTTTCATTATCTAGATCAGCCTCAATGCTAATCACTAACGTACGCAAGTTGATACAAAATCCTAATTCAACAACTGATTCTATCTGTATCTTCACATCCATAATTGTTTGTAGATTTGTATGCTTATCCCATTTTAATGGTAATCGGACTTCCCAGCTACCATATACATGTCTTAGAGTTGGGATTACGACATCACACAAATCTAGTGTTTTTTCGTCATTACCTAGTTCCGATCCATTCAAATCAATGGTTTCTAGATTATAGAAGGAAAACTTCTTAAATATATCATGTGGAATACGGCAGTCCCTTAACCCCAAATACCTCAAGTGTTTCAAGCCCTCTGGCCACTGTCTCCGAGTAAACGTGGTCATATCAACACTCTGCAAGGTTAACACTCTAAGTAATCCAAAACCACTATAATTTAGTAGTCCAAAGCCACTATTATTAGATGATCTCTGCCCAAAACCGAAACAGAGTAAAGAATGAGGGTTTTCTGAATAAATGCCATCCTCCGTGGGAGTGCAAAATTGCAGTGCCGCACGGTGTGGCTTGCTAGCAGCTAGGTTGTTAACATCTTCTTCTTTTGAGACAGTGAAAAAGTTCTCATCCTTAGCTTTGCGGATAGCTAGATCCCGTAGAAGATCGTGCATACTACAGTATTTGCAGTAGCCGTTCCAAGATTTTTTAGTAACTTGAATCAAGCACCTACAACAGCAGTTTTCATATAAATTGACATCAAAGAAGAATATAAATATTTTTTTAATAAATAAGTAGGTATTTCTTAAGTGAAATTAATATGAAAAATAACGAACGCTCGAATATATCTTTCATCGTTCCAAAAAGGAAGTTTATATAAATGATGAATGCTTGGCTATATAGGTAAGTATTCCTCAAGGATGTCCCGCTTATATAGCCGATGGTGCAGTGATAAAAATATAAAATATATTTAGACACCTCGAAATGCTGAATTTAAAAAAAAAAATATTACTCGGCTAATATATTTCGTTGCATATAAATTTGTTTTGAGTCAATCTATTAAGTTGCAGTATAAATTTTTCTATATAGATAAAATTAAGAATTTTGGTATTGCTTGACGGTGAAGCAATTAATGAAGAATATGGCTGTCCTCTTTCATTTAGATATAAAGTCTAAAAATAATACTAATGGCAATAATTTGTTATTTTGATAGTAGTACGGAAATATTTGTCGATAGGTTCCGTACTGTACGCCTTTGTTATAGTCAATTAATGTATTTACCCGAGGTGACACCTAGAGTGGGAAAAACGTGCCGTGCCGTGACTAACACGCCGTGACTTTGGTCTCGTGCCGTGCCGTGCCGTGACCAAGTTAATTTTTCACGTGTTGTGCCGTGCCGTGACCAAAATGTCAATTGGTGGTCACAGCACGCGAATGGTCATGCCACGTGAGTCACGCCGTGCCTAAACGTGCCGTGACCATACGTGACTCGCGTGACTCACGTGACCATTTAATTATAATTTAAGTTAGTTTATTCAAGATTTACCATTAAATCAATATCTAATGGTCCTAATTACACGTGACTCGCGTGACTACGTGCCGTGCCGTGCCGTGACTAAATTTTTCACGTGTCGTGCCGTGCCGTGCCAAAGTTTCAAAAGATGAGCACGGCACGCGAATAGTCACGGCACGGGACACGCGAGTCACGACACGCGAATGGTATGCGTGCCGTGCTGTTCCGTGCCGTAGCCGGCTCCGGCGTGTCATTTTTCCCACTCTAGTGACACCTCACAGTAATGCTCTCTAACCGCTAAATTAATTTTTGTTGGCATACCTAGCATACGCGTGCCTTGGAGTTGGGATATCTACAGCAATATATTGAGGTGAGAGAAATATTAAAATAAACTATTTTGACCTTCTTCAATTGTGTAATGTCTCAGTGCAGTAAACTGGAAATTTTTTATTGGTAGTAATTAATAGAAAAGAATATAGACAAACAGTAAGAGTATAGTAATATTTATATTGGTAGTAAGATCGGTAGGAATTCTACAGATCTTAAAAATAAAAAAGTTTGAATCGGTAAGAATTTTACCGATCTAAACCAGTTTTTTTTCTTTTTTCCTTTTAATTTTTTCCAGTAAGATATATTTTTTTTTATAAAAATAGATAAAGTATCTTAAAATTTAGATATATTAAAAACATTTCATCTATTTTTTGAAAAACTTTTCATATTTTATTAGAAATTAAATATAAGAATTTTCTCCATCTATACATCAAATTAAAAAAAAAAGTTAAGATCGGTAGAATTCCTACCAATCTTACTACCAATATAAATATTAATATAATCTTACCATTTGTCTCTCTTATTTTCCACTAATTACTACCAATAAAAAATTTCCCAGTAAACTTAATCTTCAAGTAAAAGGTAAAAAACCATCGTTGGCCTTTACGGCTAAACACGGAAAATTGCTTTGAACTTCGTGCTTATTTTCTCTCTTTGACGTAGCTAGGTTTTTACAAGTTTTCAAGTTCGAACACAATAAAGATAAATTTCAATATTTTAATCAGTTTAATTATTTAAAACAATGTTATCAGAACCGAACCAGACCGGAGATAAACCCGGTAAAGCTTCTGGTCAACGTTTTATCGGTCAGACTAGTGGATCAACTGGTTCAACCGTTGATTTTTTATATGTATATATTTATGAGATAGAAGTATTATTATAAAAAAAAAACATATTTTCATATAGTGAAAATTCACACATACATATTAAATAATGTAATATGAAAATAAATTTATAAATTAATTAAAAGTTTCTCCCACAAATATAATAAAACTACTCATTTTATCAACAGACAAAATGACATTTTTAGGGAGAGAAAAATACAGCATTCCAATATTTTATATTTTTGTATGATAAGTTTACTAAAATATTAAAGATATATAAATTTAGGGCTTTGAATACCAAGTATCGCAGAAATATAAATATATAGATAAGTTTAAGTTCATGTTGTTCAATGAAGAAATTGGGCTTTCAATGACAAATTTCATAAAAATGTTAATAATAAGATAATAGCAAATATTGTTTCAAGGTGTATATTTAAACAATTTGTATATAAATAATTATGGTGTATACTGTATACAATATTTGATTGACTTAGTTATAATATCTAAAATATTAGGGTTTCCTATAAAAAATATATTAGATGAGAAAAAAGTATGCATTCCTTTTCTCCTGGCACGTGAATAAAGTCACGCACCTATAGTCTAGTAGAGCACATGTGACCTAGTCTTTTGCTCTTTCAATAAAATAACACATCTAAACCGAACCGTGGTTTTGTGGTCCACTGGATCCGGTTTTTAGATAAAACCGGACGGTTTAATTAAAAATATCCGGTTTGATTGCACATCCGATCTTAACAAAAAACCAAACCAGAAACAAGTCCGGTTCCGGTTTATTCCGGTCAGACCGCCCGGTCCAATCTGGGTTTAATAACAGTGATTCAAACTGATTCTCTTAGCTTCAAAATTTCTCTTTATTTAATTGTGTACGGATGTTTCATTTTTATTGAAGTTTCGTAGGTAAGTATAATTGAATTTATATGTTTGACAATCTGATCCAATCAAAGCAAAAACAAGTTTTTTTTACTATGTTTCAGAGGATAGAGAATTACATCAACAAAAGCATAAATTGCAATAATAAGAACTTACAATATTAGCTTTGGTTACAAATAAAACATTTTAATCGTCATTTTTATAATTATATTCACTGTAATAAATTGAGTTATTATTTTCTACAATACTTTATGTTGTTAGAAATTAGTAGATAACTCAATTTTTGAACTGAAATTTTCTCTGCTATCTAATTATTTAGATAATTTTTTTGGGGAAAAATAACATTTTTCTTTCATGATGGAATTTATAGCCAGTCAAGTCAATGAAGCAATGAATGAAAATGAAGACCTTAATATGACCATTGAGAATAACGTTACTACTATATGCTTAATTTAAATTAATTTTAAAATTTTAAAGTTGTCAGTTAATTATTAAAATAGCAATAAAGTGTCATTAAAAACTCTGTTTGACATCTATTTTTAAAATAAAATTGCTAGGAGTAATGACTTTTGCTTTTTATGGTATGGTATTCCCATTATGTTTTATTTCCTTACTTTTATGTTTTATGATTCAAAAGAATATCTACAAAAATATGACTTATAGTGTAATTCACAACTCATTACTCACAGTTTGTGATATTAGGAGTCTCGTTACCAATTTAAGTTTTAAAAAATTTTAAGCTATATTGTGCAAATTTGACAAAAGCTCCATATTTTCCTTTATGAGCTTCTTTTTTGAAGCAAAGCGCAGTACGGTCAAAATCAAAATTTTCTCTTACCGTAGCGTTGCCTGAAATTATAAATATATTGTCATGTTTGAATGAAGGGCAGAGGATCTTAGTGCTTCACTATTTCAACTGTTTTTGTCACTTGTGAATTTCTAGATCTACTATTATGTCATGTTTGGATGAAGGGCGCCAGAGGATGCATGAATAAGACAAGAGAGAGAAAAATCATTAATAGTTTTTTTATTATTAAGAATTTAATAGATGAGTAAGGGTCTTTGAACTTACTGTAATTTTTTAAGTTTATTTTTTTACTCTTGAAATTACAGTGAAACAGAAGAAGACAAGATCAATTAAATAATTAAGATGATAAAAAAAATAGTAACTTATTACTAAATGTTATTGCACATGTAGGTGTCGTCCTTATTTATTTTATTATTAATTTTGTAAGCCAATTAATTTAGGTTAGTACGTATGAAAATCTTTTCCTCGTTACAATTAAACTATATATGAATATATTATTGTAATTTTTCAAAAAAATCTTAGTAAAAAATTAATTTTAATATAATATATTGGTTTAGACGAAGGAAAGCTTCAGTGCCACCCATGTACTTGACTCCTGCATACACCTTACGCATGCTCCATATATCTACATATGTCGATATCAAACTTATAACCATGTTCATGGCAATCTTGTAACGTTATATCTAATTCTGTGAAACATTGAAAAACAACAAAATATCTATTTAAAATTTTTTTTTTAATAAATAATTTGTTGCCTAAAAGTTTGTAATTGAGTTTCCACCATTTCTTCAACAATTAACGATGATATACGTAAGTCGCCAAAACCGCTGCTAATATATATATATATATATATATATATATATATATAGATAGAGTATGGCTAATGTGCTTCTGGAAGCATTTCGGCCTCGTGCTTCCGGGGGCATATCTTAGTGTTTGATGTTCAAACAACAAATTCAAACCGTTAGATGTTCAATCTATATTAAAATCTGCTTGGAGACCAAATTTTACATTTTTTGGAATTTTTTTACTATTTATTAAGCCACTTTGAAAATTCCAGATCCGGGTGAACAGTAAAAACAGTCTGGACCATATGATCTGGAATTTTCAATGTGGCTTAATAAATAGTAAAAAAATTCCAAAAAATGTAAAATTTGGTCTCCAAGCAGATTTTAATATAGAGATCACATCTAATGGTTTGCATTTGTTGTTTGAACATCAAACACTAAGATATGCCCCCGGAAGCATATCGCTGAAGTTCTAGAGGAAGCACGTTAGCCATACTCTATATATATATATATATATATATATATTGTTGTCTTTTTCTAAAGTTAAACTTAATTTCAATTCCTTTCAGCGAGAACCGGAACATTCTACATACTAAGCACACTTACTATCTTGCGAAGTGGCACATGGATGCAACAAATTAAGATATACATCTAAAAAAAGCTTCTGTTTGCATAATTACTTGAACATGACTTTTCTTTTAGACTTCTATTTGGAGATTAGAGAATTTCTAACAAATTATTTCTATGAGGTACAATCCTTGACCTTTATGCATTAAAAGATACTAACTTTCGTGCAAATATTCGTATGTAAAATAAAATTTATTTGGTATTATCATTGGAAATTGCTTTTTTTTTTTTAAACTGGGGAGAATGCATGTGGGAATTAAGGAGGTAAAAAGGAGATCATGTCTGTAGCGGGTATTGATTGAATTTAGGGGGAGTCCTTAGAGAGGAATTTTGGAAGAGTTATTAAATCTGGTGTGAATGTGATGAGATTGGGCTTTCATTGGGCTTCAAAACTTAGGACTTCTTTTACACGTGATAAGTACCTTAAAAAATAAAACTGAAAAGAGATGTACCTTTCAACGAGCTCTTGGAGGCATTTCTCAGCTCTGTCCTCTATTGTTCCTACTCCATCTTTCGGTATGAATCCTTCAGCCATCCACATTCTTGTAACGTGCACTCCGGAAATCTTATAATCTTCAGGAAATGCAGCAAAATAAAGAAAACAATCTTTGAGATGTTGAGGCAAGTCTTCATAACTCTTGGCAAGGACCTGCGAGCACTGTATCCCATCTTTGTCGTGCCAATCTATAGTCTCGTCCACCGTGTTCCAGTCAGTGTAGTAGGGGTCCCTCCTTGTGAGGATACCACCCAGCACAACTAACGCCAAGGGTAGCCCACCACATTTATTCGTTAATCTTTTGGCCACATCCAAGAGATGAGGGTAACTCTCAGGTTGAACATGTTGTTGATCAAAAGCGTTTCTGAACAGGAGAGTTAGACCCTCCGCGTCACTTAGGTAACGGAGCTTGTACGGTTTTGTGTTGCAATCTGCTGCTTTGGCAACATCAAGCGACCTGGTGGTAATGATCACGCGGCTCGCATTGCACACATCGGGTAATGCCATTTTCAATTGCCCCCAAAGATTAATGTCCCACACATCATCTAAAATAATTAAATATCTCTTGCCTATCAAGGAGCTCTTTACCTTCACCGGTAAATCCCTATCTGTTACGGGTGGATTTTTGTTTTCCATTTTAGGTTTAACTTTGTAAAGAATTTCTCTCAAGATATCATTTAAATTGTACGTTTGAGAAATGGACTGCCATGCGCGAAAATCGAATTGTCGCTCCAACTTATCACTGCTTTTACCAAAAAAAATGTGTTACATCAAGGAAAAATAAGGAACAGAACGAGAGAATTTTATTGGAAATCTATTCCAGGACCACATTTTGTAACAAATATATTGTTAAGAGAAGACTCTTTCAAGTTTGAACCACGTCTTTGTGCCTAATTTGGAGTCATTATTATAAAAACGTGCAGGTTTGCTCTAGGTAACAATTACATGCAAAGTAATTGATTTCAAATAATTCATAACAATATCTTTCTTTTCCTTGCCTGATTAGATCCAAGAATTAAATATCATCACTGCTTGAGAAAGGACAACAATCTAAATTTGGACAGTTGAGTTCTTCACAACTAGTTGGTTTGGAAATTAGCAATTTTCTTGTTATAGATTAATTGTTCCACAAAAATTTACCCGCTTTATATATAAAAAAAACTTTTAAAGAAAAGACATGCACCTTTTGTATACTTTTTGGGCCAAGGTGGTCTTCCCGAGGCCGCCAGTACCCACAATTGAGAGCACCGTGCGCCTTGAAATACTGCTATCAAGCAGCTGCTCGATAATCTTTCCCTGGTCATCCTCAAGGCCAACAACTTCTGGATCATCAACATCATCAGAAGGTTCTAGATCATCAGCATCATCAGGAGCACCAAGATCCTCAATTCTCAAGTCGGTTCGGCGCTGGTAAAGCCGATTGAGTTCCTCTATGATTTCTTCGAGGTCGTCATGCAGGCCGAGCTTGTACGTTTTATAGTTTCTTTTGACTGCCTTGGTAATATTTCTGATCCAGTTGGAACTTTCTGCACGGTTTTTGTCAATCTTAACCCGGAAGGTATCAATTACATCAGCTATTCTGTTGGCAATTTCTCTGACCTGGTTCAGCCACTCTGTCACAACATTATTTCTGTTACACTTGGAATCAACATCTCTGAGCAGCGCTTGGATCAAGCGAAGCTCCTTCTGCATCTGTTTGATTTGCCCACTCACTTCTTGCACTTCCTTAGCTTTCTCGAGCAAGACAGCAGCAAGCTTTTCCAGCACAGAGGCCACAGCTTCTGCCATGTATTTCTGACTATGTGAAGTGTCTTTGTTTTTCTTTTTTTCGATTGGGGAGTGGGGGGGGAGGTGCTTGAAAGTGAATTTATCTTTTTTCTTAGGAATGGTTGATAGAGCAGCAGTATGAGTGGGTATATATAGAGTTATAGACTATAGAAAGTTTTGCTGCAGTTTTAAATTTGAGAAACAATTGGTAGATTTTTCATTTTCTATGGGCGGTGCTAATGTTATATCTTCTAAAAATAAAATAAAATTAGTTAATTAATTAAAATTTTGTCATCAAGATCTTCATACACTCGGTTTTAACATATTTCGTTTAAGATGTACGTACAAATCATATAAAGTTGTCATTTATTGAACAACCGTGCATGAAAATAATTAACAATAAACTATTATCTTGCACATGTGTTGCAATGGGAACCTATTATAAGATAACAAAAATAATTATCATACAAAATAATATATATTCATAAATTAGACCAAGAAAAGAATAATTATTCAACAATATCCATGAATGATATCAAAATAGATTGGTTCTAAATCCAAATTATAAATAGAAATTATTTTAAAAAAAAACCTTGGCAGCAACTGCCAAGAAAAATTGTAAATAAAAAGTTAGAGAAAGTTATTTCGATAAAAAAAATAACAGATTAATTACAAATTATAGAATAATACACCAAAAATTTCATCAATATTTTTAAGTAAAGTTTCATCATTTGACCTCCATATCAATACAACTTGACCTTTATATTTTATAGAAATTTTCATCAATTGGGCCGCATACTAATTAAACGATAAATATTTGTAAATTTATAAACATATTAGTAAATTTTGGCGAATGACACATTAACATACAACAAAATTAAGAATTGATTAATGTGGATCTGTATCCTTAAATGACATTTTCAAAATGAAAATAAATGACAATCAGAAAATCAAAATGAGAAAATCACAACATCTATGTGTGGCGAGTACGTATCTAAATGAATTTAGATTTCTACATGTAAAAAAACATAAAAAAGTTGCATAGAATGGAAATAAGGCAGATTATTTGATTGAAAGTTGATATTCAATCCAAAATTTCATCTTTTAATTAAAATCCTTAGTGGATTCGAGGACAACTATGGTAGATGTGTGGATTAATATTTTTAAAATTTTCAAACATGGCCAGCGTTTTTTAGTTCAATTTGACAGATTCGTCAATGATAGATGAGATCTAGATGTGACAAGTCAATGGTTCTTGAATACGATTTTGTTGCATTAAAATAATTTTTTCATGGAATATTAGTTCTTAGTGTTTCAAAAAATTTCATGGCAATATATTTGCAATTTGCAATTAATTTTGTCCTTGCAATAATTACGACTATTGCAATTATAATTTGATCAAACGATGTGACAATAAATTATTATAAGCAAATATACAATTATTTTTGTGAATTTAACACAACTAAATAATAATATTAATAATAATAACAGCTGCTGCTAATAATAATAATAATAACAGCTGCTGCTGCTAATAATAATAATAATAATAATAATAATAATAATAATAATATAATAATAATAATAATTTATAATTACAACTCGATTATTTTTTTCGTAAAGATTGGAAGTTAAGCCATTCAACTATTTAATATCTATAAGAACTTCTAGTTAATATCCATAATTTAGTATTGTCTTTTCCACTAGACAAAAGGTTGATTGTCAACTAGATTAAATTATTTTCCCGTACAACAACTTATGTTTGTTAGCCATATCACATTCTTATTTAGTACACATGACAGCTGGGTACAGATATGAAATCTAATTAAACTTGACTGAATCAACTGAATTAAACAAATGAACTAGACCTCGAGATCTGCCATTAATTTGACTAGTGAATTAAATATACAAATAAGCAGCTGGCAATGCGCCGGCCGTGAATTGTGAACTAAAATGGATGCATGTCAGATCTACCTCGGGCATGGCTTCCTATGTCGTTGAATTATTCACACCACGTGAATGCTTGGTTTCATTGAAGATTTAATGGCAGATCTCGAGGTCTAGTTCATTGTTTATTTAGATTGCATATATGTACCCAGCTGTCATGGGTACTAAACAAGAATATATTATGGCTAACAAACATATCATAGTTGTTGTACGGGGAAATAATCTCCTTGCATAAATTTTCAAAAGGAGATGCATACATCTATATACCATAAGTCACCTATGGTGCAAGAAATCAGTTCTGGAGTCGGTACTGTAATTACCTGGCCGAAAGGGTGCTTTAATACCGACCGCATTAAAAGCACTGAATTCAGCACTTAGAGAATTTCTTAATCCTTCAAGACCGCATTCAGGGTAATGCGATCCCCGTATTTGAGTTTGTTGATTTTCTAGTCTTTAGGCATGCTGCTTCTAACCCCTGATGCGGACCGTATTAAGATTAGGTTTCCAATGTGGTCCGTAACACAGACTTAAATATCTCTAGTAAAGCAGTAAGCCTTAAAAATTGTAGGAGTGACATTTTTCAAACTTGAGATTTTCAAGTAAAATTCAAGCCAAAATCTTAGAATATTTTCTATATGATTTTGTGCGATCATCCTGGAGGTCTGCAAGAAGTTACGCGTTGTGGGAAGTTGTAAAAATCAATTTGGGAGTCAGTTATAATCAATTTTATAATAAACCGATGCTGATGTAAGACATTCAACACCAGCTTACCAAAAAACCGGAGACAGACATTGAGCACCGGTTTTTTTCCTGAATGTATTACATACATATAGCTAGGGGTGCAAATGGATCAAATAAGGATCCGATAGTGATAAAACTATATCCATATATATTTTTATTTTTTGGATAAGATACATATCAAATACTAATATAAATGTCACACAAATATGGATAAGATACATATCACACAAATACATATATATTTTTATTTTTATTTTTTGGATAAGATACATATCACACAAATATGGATAAAAATCGGATACATAATATAAATGTTGTGAAAAATTAAATTGTTATTCAATAAATTATTATTTTCTTAGAATATCAAAATAAAATAATGTAGACATATAATTCGTATATTCCATCATTATGGTGAAGATAATAATATTTTTGTCATGTTAAACTTGATAAGTCATTACAAAATATACATTTCGTTTAACAAAAGTTAATCGCCAACATAACCATATTTTTAATGAATAGATGCAAACAAAAAATATTTATCTCTAAATATATATGATTCTAAAACAGGAGGATAAAAAAATACAGATACGGATAATTATCTATATCTGTATCCGAGTCTGCACTGACGGACATCCAAATAATTAAAAACATACGGTTACGGATAATTATATGTATATGTATCCGCTTATGAAACCGAAAATGTATATGTATCCATATCCGCATAAATCATATCCGTATACGTATCTGAATATTGCGAATATGCAAAAATTCTTTTAAATATCCGGATAAGGACTTATAATTTCCTATCTGTTTTCCTAAGTGTGTGGCACCGGCCGTTTTTTGGTAATAAAAGGATTTATTTTATTTTTTTGCACTAGATTGTAAACTCCACCGATGTAAATCAAAATCGGTGTTCTTTGACCGGTGTTGAATGTACATGCTGTAGTTGTGTAATATACAATTAATCTATAAGAAAAACAACATTTTTTTTTAATTTTAATTTTTTTTAATGAAAGTTGAATAAACATTATCAAAGACAAGTCCGTCTCACTAAATTCCATCGTACATAAAAGTGTTGTTTTGTGCCTACGTGATGTCTTGAACAAAACTTCCAGTGGAGGATGGTGATATGGACCTCCGAGATGCAAGGTTCCATTGTGCTCCGTAATGATTGCAGATGCACTGGCAAACAAACTGATATTAATGAAACTTTCCACCCACCAAGCTAATTAAAAAACCAGAAGCTTACATATATAGGAAATGTACCACATATAAAAACCATAAGCTTTTCTATACTATAAAAGTACAACTTGCAACTTGTATACTCAAAACATTCAAATAATGGAGAAAGCCAAGTCAAAGATCTAAAAGGTGGATTACTGGCGAGGTATAAGAGAGAATAAAGTAGAAAATACAAACGGGTCTGGGAGGAGAGGAAGGGGTAAAATGGGTATTACGTACGAACTTCGATGTTTCAACATTAATACTGGAGAGTTACATGGGCAAATAAGAATATATAGTTTGAAAATTTTGAGAAACATATTTGCTATAATGAAATCTAGAAGGAGAAATAAGAAAATTAGAGGAATTTAAAAGATACATATGTCATAGCCCGATGGATCCGTTGGAGGGATATAGGTGGAAAAGCAGATGGTGCATGGACATTAAGTCTAATTCATGAGGAAATTAAAAACAAGCTAGGTCAACCTTAACCAAATCAAGCACTAATAGCTATGATTTTTAAAGCTCACTCTATTTTGTTATATTTTTTTCTTCAATTGTATTTGTGATATCAGGAATCTCTTCTTTAGTCAATTTTCTAGTTGTGCCCTCGAGTAACCTTAAGCGATGCAGAACTAATTTGATTGGAATCCAATGTCTTATCTCTTATTGAGATTTTGAAATCACTTTGTATATTTAGATCATTTGATTGGATTCATGGTCTACGAGCAACAAAAAAAATTGAAAAATTATATATGTCCAAACTGATAGAGTTTGCTAAAAATCCAATTTACATCAGCGAAGAGACTATGAATACATTCTAATTGAAGTTGCATCATAGTTCGAAACTTGGAATCATTTATGGGATGAATATAAGACCTAGTGATGCTCCTGCCAACCTCTAGCAAATAAAATCTGAAAAATCAACCTTTTTATCCCTCAGGATCTTATGATCAGAATTAAGCTTCTAAAAATGGTTAGAATAATAATCTCATAACAGTCGTCAATATAACTTGTCAATTTGGAAATCAATCTATTGAATTGTGATCTATACTTTGCAAATTAATTTCACTGTTCATAAACCATTTAAAATTTTACAGTACAATTTTTTAAAGGGATCTAATGGAATATCGACAAATATAGAAGGTTAACAACATTTTTTTATTTTTTTTATATATTTAAAATTTTACTTCATTAAGAAAGAATTGTTAAAATTGTTTAGTTAAGCTGTTAGTTAATGAATAATCAAGCAATACTATAAAACAAAATGTGAGTAGATAGATTTTAGTTCTATATATAATGACATATTTTCTGTATAATTGATTTATTGCTCAACTAGCAATTTCTATCTTTACTTCACATTTCTTGTAGCACATGACATGCATGCATGGTTTCATACAGGTGCGATTTAATATTTACAACATCGAGCTTTGTTTTATAAATTGTTTACTTTAATGGAGAATCTCACAGCTGTGGGAGCAAGATCCACAGTTCACTCCACGAGATCATTAATTAGCTGCTAATTAATTGTCGTTTCTTGTGTGAACTAATAATGTAATAATTGTGTCTAGGTACCCTGTATTTTTTACTTCAAATATACTTTTTTGCTTTTAATGTGTTTGCTCTCTGCTTTTGTTAGAAAACAACATGAATAATAATAAAAAATTAATTATGTCTTACGAAAATTTAATTATTAACAAAACAATATGACTCATTAGTTATTTCTTTAAATTTGATCTTATTCACGAACAGTGTGATCGTATTGATTAAAATCATACGCGTTGATTCCACGTCGCAGGGGAGGAGTTGTCCTACCATCGCACGACTTGCGTTGCTGCGATAGCGGGCAAGTTTAGATATCATAATTCATACATATACATAGTATATGTACTGGTCGCAATGCAAGCATGTAATCAGCAGTGTTGTAAATAATGGTATGTGCTCGTCGAATGAACATAATACCGCGAAACGATTAATCGGTATGTGACCAGTTAATCGGTATTATACAGACGATTAATCGTTTTCATCAAAAATAATATATAGACATTTATTATTTATTAAAAATGATTTATTGATCTCAACAAACATATAAAATAAACTTAATTTAACTTAGTTCTATTATTATAACATCATATATATCTCGGAGAGCTTTATCAACTCGCGAGGAAAAATTAAAGCAACGGCTTTTATTTCTTCCTAAGAAAACCTTTGTTGTAATTGTAAATTTGTAATCCCTCAAAATTTTAACATCTGTAGCCATTATTTCCTTATTTGCTGCCTGGTTGTTAACCTTGGCTATAGGTAATATTGATTTAACTTCTATTTTTCAATTTTTTTGTATTATTGAACATCAGCGAAGAGACTATGAATACATTCTAATTGAAGTTGCATCATAGTTCGAAACTTGGAATCATTTATGGCATGAATACAAGACCTAGTGATACTCCTGCCAACCTCTAGCAAATAAATTATCAAAAAAACAACCTTTTTATCCCTCAGGATCTTATGATCAGAATAACGTACGCTTCTAAAAATGGTTAGAATAATAATCTCATAACAGTCATCAATATATAAGGTGATCAGAATTAAGTTCTAAAAATGGAATATCGACAAATATAGATGGTTAACAACATTTTTTTATTTTTTTATATATTTAAAATTTTACTTCATTAAGACAGAATTGTTAAAATTGTTTAGTTAAGCTGTTAGTTAATTAATAATCAAGCAATACTATAAAACAAAATGTGAGTAGACAGATTTTAGTTTTATATATAATGACGTATTTTCTGTATAATTGATTTATTGCTCAACTAGCAATTTCTATCTTTACTTCACATTTCTTGTAGCACATGACATGCATGCATGGTTTCATACAGGTACGATTTAATATTTACAACATCCATCTTTGTTTTGTAAATTGTTTACTTTAATGGAGAATCTCACAGCTGTGGGAGCAAGATCCACAGTTCACTCCACGAGATCATTAATTAGCTGCTAATTAATTGTCGTTTCTTGTGTGAACTAATTAATAATGTAATAATTGTGTCTAGGTACCCCGTATTTTTTACTTCAAATATACTTTTTTGCTTTTGATGTGTTTGCTCTCTGCTTTTGTAGAAAACAACATGACTCATATATAAGATATCAGATTTTTCAAGAAAAGTAACTTTAATTATATTCCTCAAACCTACTTCTATAAAACTACCGATTGGGGGACTGAAAAATGGATGATCATAACAAGTTACGCATCAAAGTATTAATATATTATTTTTCAAGTATTAATATCTTGTTTTCCAAGTATTTATATCTACGAAGGTTGACGCGATTTATATTTATGAAGGTTGACGCAGGGACGAGTGCATATATGGACTGTGAAAGGGGGACCATATAATTAGTGGTAGAAGAAGAGTGTTGCTGGAATTTTAGAATAATAATTAGTGGGGAACATATAATATCTTTTTAGAATAATAATTAGTGGGACCATATAAATAGTGGGGACCATAGTACATTATTCCTCTAAATGCGGGTACTGTAGCGCAGGTACAGTGCGGGTACTGAAATAATTATTCTTTTATAATAAACCGATGCTGATGTAAGACATTCAACACCAGCTTTCCAAAAAACCGGAGACAGACATTGAGCACCGGTTTTTTTGCTGAATGTATTTTACATACATATAACTAGGGGCGCAAATGTATAAAATAAGGATCCGATAGTGATAAAACTATATCCATATATATTTTTATTTTTTGGATAAGATACATATCAAATATTAAACAGATGCAGATTGAATATTGGACATATACGAATACATATTGGATATTAAACGGATACGATCACACAAATATGGATAAAAATCGGATACGTAATATAAATGTTGTGAAAAATTAAATTGTTATTCAATAAATTATTATTTTTATTAGAATATAAAAATAAAATAATGTACATATATAATTCGTATATTCCATCATTATTGTCAAGAAAATAATATTTTTGTCATGATAAACTTGCTGAGTCATTACAAAATATACATTTCTTTAACAAAACTTAATCGCCAACATAACCATATTTTTAATTAATAGATGCCAACAAGAAAATATTTATCTCTAAATATATTTGATTCTAAAACAGACGGATAAAAAAATATGGATACGGATAATTATCTGTATCTGTATCCGAGTCTGCACTGACGGACATCCGAATAATTGAAAACAAACGGTTACGGGTAATTATATGTATCTGTATCCGCTTATGAAACCAAAAGCGTATATGTATCCATATCCGCATAAATCATATCCATATATGTATCCAAATATTGTGAATATGCAAAAATTCATATAAATTATCCGGATAAGGATGTATAATTTCCTATATGTTTGCACCGTAGATACAGCTTCCTAAGCGTCTGGCACCGGTTTTTTTTGGTAATAAAAGGATTTATTTTATTTTTTTTGCGCTGGATTGTTACTCCACCGATGTAAATCAAAATCGGTGTTCTTTGACAAGTGTTGAATGTACATTCTGTTGTTGTGTAATATACAATTAATCTATAAGAAAAACAACTTTTTTTATTTTTAAAAAAATTTAATGAAAGTTGAATAAACATTATCAAAGACAAGTCCGTCTCACTAAATTCCATCGTAAATTAATGAAAGTGTTGTTTTGCGCCTGGTTAAGCTAGGTGATGTTTGGGCCAAAACTTCCATTGTGCTCAAAGCATTCAAAGCACTCTTATTCCGAGATGCAAGGTTCCATTGTGCTCCGTAATGGATTGCAGATGCACTGGCAAACAAACTGATATTAATGAAACATCCCACGCAAAGTCAACTAATGAACTAACCACAAGCTTACATATATAGGAAATGTACCATATAAAAACCATAAGCTTTTCTATACTATAAAAATACAACTTGCAGCTTGTGTACTCAAAACATTCAAAAATGGAGAAAGCGAATTCCAAGATCTAAAAGGAAGATTTACTGGCGAGGCATAAGAGAGAATAAAATAGAAAATACAAACGGGTCGGGGATGAGAGGAAGGGGTAAAATGGGTATTACGTACGAAATTCGATGTTTCAACATTAATACCGGAGAGTTACATGGGCAAATACGAATAGTATGAAAAAGTTGAGAAACATATTTGCTATAATAAAATCTAGAAGGAGAAATAAGAAAATTAGAGGAATTTAAAGGATACAAATCATAGCTCGGTGGATCCGTTGGAGGGATATAGGTGGAAAAGCAGATGGTGCATCCGAACCAAACACTAAAGCTCACTCTATTTTGTTATATTTTCTTCTTTAATTGTATTTGTGATATCAAGAATCTCTTCTTTAGTCAATATGAACCGCTATTGTCCTTTCACATCCTCCCCTAATCCTGATCAGATGCAAATCCCCTCAGGATCCCGGGTGTACAATTAAAAATAACGGTCCGGATATAATCCGAGACGGGCCAAATTAAAGAAATTGGGTGTATATTAGTCTGGTAGGGGTTTCCACGTAAAGAACTGTCATTTAGATTTTTTATAAATGAAAAAGGTACCCAATTTTTACCAAGTCCCTGTGTAAAGTGTAACCTAACCTCATTATTGAATACAATCGGACGACCGTTCATCTAATCTAACATTTAGTAAGCTGCAATTTGGCGATGTTTCTTTGAACTCCAATAAATTGAAATCCATCTGTTGGTACCGATGTTAAAATTAAGACATCTACTAAATTTCAGCCAATAAAAATTAAGACAATTATTCATGCATGTCATATTTTTATTATTTCGTAAATTCAGGATGTAAAAAATAAATGACAACCGTATATATATGTGTGTGTAATTCTGGACTGTATATATTTTGTTATTTCATTAAATTTGATCTTATTCACGAGCAGTGTGATCGTATATGATTAAAATCATACTTGTTGATTCCACATCGCAGGGGAGGAGTTGTCCTACCCATCGCATGACTTGCGTTGCTGCGATCGACGGGCAAGTTTAGATATCATAATTCATACATATACATAGTATTGGTACTGGTCGCAGTGCAAGCATGCAATCAGCAGTGTTGTAAACAACGGTATGTGCTTGTCGAACGGACAGAATACCGCCAGGCGATTAATCAGTATGCGACCAGTTAATCGGTATTATACGGATGATTAATCGTTTTCATAAAAAAGAATATATATATTTATTATTTATTAAATGAATTATTTCTCTAATCAAAATTATAAAATAAATTTAATTTAACTTAGTTCCATTATTATAACATCATATATCTCGGAGAGCTTTATCAACTCACTAGGAAAAATTAAAGCAACGGCTTTGATTTCATCCGAAACCTTTGTTGTAATTGTAATCCATCAAAATTTTAACATATCTAGTATTTTTTTTCATTATTTGCTGCCTGGTTGTTAACCTTGGGTATAGGTAATGTTGATTTAACTTCTATTTTTATTTTTATTTTATATTATTGAACAAGTTTTTAAATTGAGATCTTGAAATCACTTTGTATATTTAGATCATTTGACTGGATTCATGGTCTACGAGCAACAAAAAAATTGAAAAATCAACCTTTTTATCCCTCAGGATCTTATGATCAGATTAAGCTTCTAAAAATGGTTAGAATAATAATCTCATAACAGTCGTCAATATAACTTGTAAATTTGGAAATCAATCTATTGAATTGTGATCTATACTTTATTTGCGAACATGATCAAATTAACTTAATGCAAATTAATTTCACTGTTCATAAACCATTTAAATTTTTACAGTCCAAAATTTAAAGGGATCTAATGGAATATCGACAAATATAGATGGTTAACAACATTTTTTTATTTTTTTATATATTTAAAATTTTACTTCATTAAGAAAGAATTGTTAAAATTGTTTAGTTAAGCTGTAGTTATTGAATAATCAAGCAATACTACAAAACAAAATGTGAGTAGATAGATTTTAGTTTTATATATAATAACATATTTTCTGTATAATTGATTTATTGCTCAACTAGCAATTTCTATCTTTACTTCACATTTCTTGTAGCACATGACATGCATGCATGGTTTCATACAGGTACGATTTAATATTTACAACATCGAGCTTTGTTTTATAAATTGTTTACTTTAATGGAGAATCTCACAGCTGTGGGAGCAAGATCCACAGTTCACTCCACGAGATCATTAATTAGCTGCTAATTAATTGTCGTTTCTTGTGTGAACTAATAATGTAATAATTGTGTCTTGGTACCCCGTATTTTTTACTTCAAATATATTGTTTTGCTTTTGATGTGTTTGCTCTCTGCTTTTGTTAGAAAACAACATGAATAATAATAAAAAATTAATTATGTCTTACAAAAATTTATTAACAAAACAATATGACTCATCAGATATCAGATTTTTCAATAAATATAACTTGTATTCCTCAAACCAACTTCTATAAAGCTACAGATTTCGGCTGAAACCATTTAAATAATTCTCTCTTAAATTTGTCTATGTGAATTGTTTGCTCTTTTTATTTTATTTTATTTTATAGTTAGTGGTTAAAATTACCACTAACAAATATATTAATAAGAAAAATTTATTTACAAAATCATAAATTATATCTCCTCATATAAGAGTAAATATTTATATTCATACTCAATTTTATAATTTAATCTCCATCTCCCTTCACGATTGGAACCGCTTCTTCGACCACCATTGCACTCCGACAACGACCATATCCACTCACCGGCGCGTTCCGATCGAAATGGAGCTCTACGCTTCGAGGTCCGACAATACCGTTCTCAGTTCTGGTTGGCTGCATTCCCTCCCCTCTCTCTCATTCTCCTCCCCTCTCTCTCATTCTCCTCTCCCCTCTCTCTCATTCTCTCTCATTCTCCTCTCCTCTCTCGCTTTCAATTGACTACGTTAAATAATTCTTTAACGGTATTAATTCTTCAATTTTAAATAATTCTTTAACGGTATTAATTCTTCAGTTTTAAAGGCTTAGTTTTCCTATGATTGATAATGTTATTGTAGAATAACTTTATACTTATACCGACACGGTTAATCAATTTTGAAACTAAGACTATAAATGTTGATCCTTCTTAACATCTATCTCATGCAAAACAACTAACCTTTTGCCTCTATATGGCTACATTCTTTGTACGGATGGATAGCCATAAACTGTACGACAAAATGCCTCAATGAACAAAAGACAAGATTTTTTAATTATTGTTGATGATGTAAACCATGGCAAAAACGTTTCTTTATAACCTCTCAGTTATAACAACGATCCTCCAAATCAGGCAAAATAGTATTCATGTAAAATCAATTTAATATAGGACAAACACATTTAAAACGGCTAAACCCGGTAAAAGTGTTGTAAGCTCTTCAGTTAAAAGGAAAACTTGGGTTGTAAACCACACAAGAAAAGAACATTCTTTCTATATATCTCTATTGACAATGTGAATCTAGACTGAAGCATCTGATAAAAAAAAAAATACAAATATACAAAAAAGAAACTGAGAAATTCTCCTCTGTGTACTTGACTAAATAAAAATACAAAGATAGCATAATTTAAAAAAAAAAAAAAAACTGTGGTAACATGTTCCATTATTTTTTTAATTGTAAAAACTAAAAACCAACACACATTAGAGGGCTAATTAGTGCTTGCATGATAGTGTATCACAATCATGAAAACTTGATTGAACCACACCAGAATAGCCACCAGAATAATTTAAAGGGAGAAATTTTCAATAAGTCTCACCTTGTCTTAATTCTGACACTTTCTGACAACTCTAAGCTTGTATCACAATCATCAAAAGTTGTGCTACATCAGAGGCTATTGGCTCCGTAAGGTGGCTTCATATGGTCACTGCACTTGCCATTTATTTTCATGTCAAATCCCACCAAAGTCAATTTGGAAATTTCTCCCTTCATTATGATAATTTGCTCAACGTTGGATTATGATCCAAGAGAGATACCCCTTGCTTCCAATGGGGAACCTGAACCCGATTCTGGTACGCACAAGAAGTTGATACTTCGGCAGATGATAGCAAAATGGAAGAATAAATATTGTAACTATTTTATTTATTCTTCTGAAAGTCGTGCAAAGAAAAGTGGGGGCCCGGAGAGCAGGTGTGACCCACATTAATATCCGACTAAAAAAAAAGTTGAATTTGATTGAGGGGTTTTTAATCTCATTGTTTATAGCTTGTTAGTTCACGTTAGGCATTGCTGAGATACTGTGCACAAATATTTAGCCATTTTTAATTATCAATTGATTGTT
The DNA here is from genome assembly GCA_025461045.1 of Carex parvula. Classification (NCBI taxonomy): domain Eukaryota; kingdom Viridiplantae; phylum Streptophyta; class Magnoliopsida; order Poales; family Cyperaceae; genus Carex; species Carex parvula. The sequence continues at coordinate 5,372 of JAJGRW010002472.1, read as the reverse complement.
TAAAGTACACGCAGGCTCATAAAAAAAGGTAGAACTTTTCGTTACTATGCAAATTTATTTTCTTATTTTAATTTATTTAAAGCAATTTCTATCTACGAGTGGGAAAAATGTTAGTTAATAAAGCTTTCTGAATTATCATAATTGAAATTTTGAATCAATCAGAGGCTCAGAGGCTTTATAATTATAAAGTTGATAACGCAACACGCTGGCCCTTATTATTTTGGGCTCAGCCCATTAGATTACTTTTAAATTTGATTTCCCACATTACTTTCAGAAAGATCCCCAAGTTCAAGTAAGTTGTTGATATTATTTATATAGTGAGGCATTATATATAATGCACTTTGATCCGTACAATGGATGCATATTTTTAATTTTAAAGTTCAAACATTCGATCCGTATCACTCAATATGATCTCTAAATGGAAATGTGTTTGGATGCCAAATTTTACATTTTTTTATTTTTTTATTATATTTTTTAAATATGTACAAAATCACTTGATCTAAATATTCATGACCATCCGAAAGTAGAGATTTTCTCCCTAACTAAAAAAATAGTAAAAAAATTTGAAAAGAACGTAAAATTTGGACTCCAGGTACATTTTCATATGGAGATCATGATTAACAGTTCGAATTGACTATTTAGTCTTTGAAAATGAAAACATGAATTTGTAGTACGGACTGAAGTGCGCTATGCATAGTACCGTAGTCCATATTTTATCCATCAGCAATTATCTTATATTATTCCGATTTTATGAGACCATCGGAAACAATGTGGGCAAACATCTTGGCAAAGGGGTGAGGATCCTTGTGTTAACTTAAATTTCGAGTTAAGATCAGAATCCTAACCAACTCGGCTAGAGGTAAAAAATCAGCATAGTCAATTGTCTTTTATTTTAATTTTTGTCAAAATTTTACTAATTTATGTACTTTAATTATTATTTTTTAAAACAAAATATAAAGGTAATTTAAAATTTACACCCGAATTTTCAGAAGTGGAGAGTTGAATTCCTCATGTCTGTCATGCTTCATCATGTATTACATCCTGTATCTCTCTTTACAAAGTTCAAACGTCAATCAGAGACTCTACAAATAATTGCCTCCTTGGATCCATTGCATCACCGATTGTTGAAAGTTTTAAAGCTTTCTTTCACAGCTGAAAGTATGAATTAAAAATTGTTACTCTATTTTGTTACTTCATTGGTTAATGTCGTCGATTTGTATCTTGTATATGATATGTTAACCAAAACGAAAAGTTAATAATATTTTGAAAGGGGAAAAAAAAGTATGCGTTGAGTGTATTGAAGAATTGTAGTAATATGAATTAAACATACTAAACTGTACAACAAAATATGATAAAAGGGGGCCGCAGAGCAGGTGGGACCCACAGCAATACAGGGTTTAAGTGTGTAAACAAAATATGTGACACAAAAAAAAGTTGAATTTGATTGGGGCGAGACGATAGATCTAGGATTTGTGCTTGTATTTTGCTCTGGTTGAGGGGATTTTTAAATCTTTTATAGCTTGTTAGTTGTAACGTTAGACATTGCTGAGATACTGTGCACAAATATTTAGCCGTTTTTGTACACGCAGGCTACAAAAAAAAAAGAGAAAGAATTTTCTTATTTCTTTTATAACTCATTCTGAATTATCGTAATGGAAATTTTGAATCAATCAGAGGCTTTATAATTATAAAGTTGATATTGCACAACATATAATACAACAGGTTGGGCCCTTATTATTTTGGGCTTGTGCGGTTTGTGGGCTCAGCCCATAAGATTATTTATATAGGCTACGGTACTATGGATGCATACCTTTCAAAATTTGGTCTGTACGGTGGATGCATATTTTCATTTTCAAAATTCAAACATTTGATCCATACCGTTCAACATGATATCTAAATGAAAATGTGTTTCAATGTCAAATTTTACATTTTATATGTTTTTCTGAGTTAAGATCAGAATCCTGACCAATTCAATCCGAGATGAAATGGAGGGGGCCGTTAAATTTGAGTAATTAACTCAGAGGATATGAATTCGTGCCAAGTACTGTAATTTCTTCCTACAATTGGCGTCGACATCGATCAACACATGTTATAGGCATGACAGTGGATCCGTATCTTCTGCAGTTCCACACGGTGGGGGCCACAACTGTACGGCCCAGATTTACTTCTAACTGAGTAGTCAAACTCAATCCTATACCTATTTAAACTGTAGGGATTTCCTTTAAGATTAGTAGCATATATGTTAAAAGAACAGTCCGACACCTCTGTATTTCTCAGAGAATACGATTCCCATGACAGCAGCATGTACAATCCTAACGACGCAGTGGCAAATGGGTACGGCTGTTATAGTTTGGTACGAATCTCAAAACGGATCCCTATATTCAAATTTAAATAGATACAAAATTTCAACTGCTTGGCCGCAGCTCATTTTACCGAGTTCGATATCTGAGGAGATACTACCAATTAACAAAACAATTGAATCTATATGTTAGCTCTGATATCCGATTGAAATGTTGAATGCTCTCAATTTAATCATGGGAATCCGGATAGAATCGTCGAAATTTCTTAACAAATTTGTAACATATATAATTTATTTTTTCGGTTCGGTGAAGAGAAGGATAAAATTTTATTTCTAAAAAGTAGTCACATATATCATGTCTTTGATTTTTCCATACAAATTAAAGTTATTTTTTCTTCATTTCCAACATACACAAAAATACTGGCTTGCCCCAATTGTAGATAAATATGATTTTCATTTTTCTCATTTATTACTTTCAACTTATACCTACAAGATTACTGGACAATCAAATTTGTTAATTTATTTCTTTGGTTCGGTGAAGGGAAAATAAAATTTTCATCAAAATAGTCCTTTCTTTCGAATAACTAAAAATTTCGTTTCTAAAAAATAATCACATATATATATATATATATACTGTCTTAGATTTTTCCATAGAAATTTAAGTTATTTTTTCTTCATTTCCAACATGCACAAAAACAATAGAAATTGGGAATATTTTCTTATAATTAATGATAGTTCAGTTCAGCACAAAAATTAAAATAATGATTTAGCAATATATTCAAAATAACAAATTTAGCGAACTACACTAATTACTATATTTTTGTAATTAAGTTTTGATTATGTAGGAAGTAATTGAACCCCATTTGATTAAACAATAAATTTTGCATCTTAAAAATAAGAAACAAATTATGTCCCAAGAGGAATGGATTAATTTCTGACAAGTTCATAGTTGGAAAAATAGTGAAAAAGTAGTATACAAATATTTTAAAAATCCTGTCAACAAATATTACTCGAATTCAAAATGATATACATATATTTTTAGATGATTTCTGAAAAAATACTTGGATTTATAGAGATTAAATTTAAGAAAATAATGGAAGAAATTATAAAGAAGCTAACAAAATATACAAATTAATTATTCAACATTAATCTTATTTTACTTCTAATAATCATAAAAAAACTAACTCCTTTGCAATAAGTACAATTACAATTATAAAAAACTAAAAGTACATAACAATAGAATGTTAAACCTAGCAACCATGACAAGGGGCCAGTATGAAAAGTTGAACTACCCGGGAACAACAAACTGAAAATAGGGATAAAATAAAATTAAAAGTAGACTCAAATCTGACCGTTAGTCTTCTTGTTGCATTTTTTCGTGTAGTCTCTTTTATTGTGGGTCATATTTCCCTCATCGACCTATTTCATACAATAATTAAGAGTAGTTAATTAAACTACAACAAAAATAATAAAAAAAGTGATGACAATAGAAAATAAAGTCTTGCAGCCATACAAAGTAATATGAACAGATGGGATATGATCACAATCGAAAACTGTAACAAAATATAACAACAAATTAAAGATGCATGAGATTTTACCTTATACGCACAGATGGGATATGCTTAATTTTGTGTACATCTTTTCCTTGCATTTGCATACCTTCCCAGAGCTCACCTGAGAGCCTCCAAACTGTTAGTTCTTGAAGAGTCCGCACCTTTTGTAGCTCGGGAAGTACGTGCAGCTTTTCACAACCATCAATTTGGAGCTGACGAAGGATGGGCATAGCTCCCTCTTTTATGTCCCAATGATGTAGGTTGTCCAGCCCTCTAAGCTTCAGTTTTTCGAGGTTAGGAAACCCTCCGGTTGAACAGATCAACTCTGTTCCCACATATGAGTCCCAATATAAATAAAGTATCCTGAGGCTCTGCAGCCTCTCCAATATGGGCATTGGATCTTCCTGGAGTTTAGAATTTACGAGTAGCAATTTGGTGAGGTTTGTTGGGAACATCTCAACACTTGGAACACATATATTTCTTTCCCATTCTCCCATGAGAACTAGTTTTTGTATCTTCTCATGACAAGGTAAGTCTTTTGTGCCACCAAATGGTAGCAACCTCACTGTTCCAATATTGAGGTAGACCAACTGCTCTGTCCGTCTCAGCACACTCTTGAGGTTTTGCCACACTTTTATAGCCCTTTCATTATCTAGATAAACATCAAAGTAAATCCGTAACGTATGCAAGTTGATACAAAATCCTAATTCAACAACTGATTCTGTCTGTATCTTCACATGCATAATTGTTTGTAGATTTGTATGCTTATCCCATTTTAATGGTAAATGGAAAAACATGCTACCATATACATGTCTTAGAGTTGGGATTACGACATCACACAAATCTAGTGTTTCTTTGCCATTACCTAGTCCCGATCCATTCAAATCAATGGTTTCTAGATTATAGAAGGAAAACTTCTTAAATATATCATGTGGAATACGGCAGTCTCTTAACCCCAAGTACCTCAAGTGTATCAAGCCCTTCGGCCACTGTCTCCAAGTAAATGTGGCCATATCAACACTTTGCAAGGTTAACACTCTAAGTAATCTAAAGCCACTACAATTTAGTAGTCCAAAGCCACTATTATTAGATGAATATTGCCCAAAACCAAAACAGAGTAAAGAACGAGTGTTTTCTGAATAAATGCCATCCTCCGTGGGAGTGCAAAATTGCAGTGCCACACGGCGTGGCTTGCTGACAGCTAGGTTGTTAACATCTTCTTCTTTTGAGAATATAGTGAAGAAGTTCTCATCCTTAGCTTTGCGGATAGCCAGGTCCCGTAGAAGATCGTGCATACTGCAGTATTTGCAGTAGCCGTTCCAAGATTTTTTAGTAACTTGAATCAAGCACCTACAACAGTATTTTTCATACAAATTGACATCAAAGAAGAATGCAAATATTTATTTATGAATAATAGGTATTTCTTATGTCAAATTAATATGAAAAATAATAGACGCTCGAATATATCTTTCATCCAAAGAAAGTTTAAATAAATGACGAACACTTGGCTATATAGCCGA
>JAJGRW010002471.1:0-10718 GCA_025461045.1 Carex parvula | reverse complement strand
ACAGAGCTCAAGTTAGAAAACTGTAAAATTATATGAGAACTTGTTCTAAAATTAAGTGAAGAACATTTTTGTTCAAGGAACCCCTTTGGATGGCCAGAAACTTGTACTATAATGGACACTAATTTTGGAAAAACCCCGAAAATCTAGGAACTATGACCAAAGCACCACTCCTTTAAAGTGGCCAGAACCAGTAAATGTACAATGCGAGTTAAAACTTTCAGCTCATGAGACTTCTTATTTGCCAATTCATACCCGTCTAAAGAGGTATGGGTTTCTCAATGTACATAACCAAAACAGCCTCAATTGGCAATAGTTTAGGATTCCACTGCGCAAAGAAGATATTGGCAGTTGAACTAGTACATACAGCTAAGAAACCCTCAACAAGTTGTAGCAAATCAAAGTGAAGTCTATCTTTTTTGGACATAAAATGCGACGTGATTGAAGAAAATTGGGAAAATGCAGCTATGACCGCTATAGACAATCGCTAAATCTGCTATCCTACTATTCACTATAGCCATTTAGCTCGCCGCAATGCTACATGAATCAATTGTCTTGAATTTCTTTAGCATGGTCCATATTCCTTCATATACTTATTCAATCTTCCATATGTTGTATATTTTTGGTTAATCGAACTTGGCTTAATCTATCACAGCAATTAAATATGTGTGAACTCAAAATCCTATCTCTAATTCTCTACTGTAGTACAATTCCTCTCTGATATCCTGCATGACAGCATGACTTACCTCTGTGATTGTCATGCGTGCTTAATTTAAAAAATTTAGTATCTTGCATACCTTTCTTATGGCCACTTTGGGGGTCGCATTAAGTTTGTAGGTTTAGAAGGACAATTTTGAAAGCAATGAATAGATATAATATTTAAAATCAACCTCAATTACTTCCTCATGATATATATCTTGAATGAACAGTGTATCAGTAATCTTTTTCAATTACTTTTGAGGCAGCACAACAGTCGCCCCAACAATTACGGATTGAGACATATATCCATTGACAATTATTTTGGTATAATATTTGGATTCAGAAAAATATAAGTATATTGATGAGTGAAAGGATTAAATACTTGTCACATTTTCAATTCGCTTTATATTTTATCATTTTGTACGTAATTGTAGCCAAAGTCAGTGAGGATTAGAACACATTTCAGTATGTCATAATTTTCAATGCAACAGTTATGTTAGTATTCAGAACATAAGAATTCTTATCGTAATTCTGATATAATTATAATTTAGATCATTCTAAAAAAATATATTTAAAAAGAAGCCGCTGTGTAGGATAACTTTCGCTATAGCCGTTATAGGTTTTTTCATGACCTTACCGTGATGAACCACAAACCTCTATTTAAAATTTTGACCTAAATCATCAAGCTTGAAATGAAATCATGACAAACAGAATGTAAACGCTAGTGAAAACCAGAATTTGCACCAACAAATAGAATGGTACTGGCATAAGCAACATTAGATTTCACATTCACATGCAACTCTTTACAAGATAATCTACTCAGAACTACAACTATTGTATACTAATGTACATGGGTCCAACATGAACCACAGTATCAAGTTGTTTTGGTTGATACTAGTACAGTAATAGCCTTCATATTTTAAGAACAGTTACTAGTACAGTAATTTAACCAAGTGACCTCCTAATGTGATCTTGAGAATTCCTGTTTTACTATAATATTTTAAAAAATAATGATAATAATGATAATTGGACGAACCGAACATTAGAGGAGCGAATTCATCAAGAGAAAAAAGATCGAAGTGATACAGGTAGCGCATGAGGTGCTGGTACGGACTTTTATCGTACCAGTAATGACCTTTCTGGTGTACATGAGTGCAAACCGCAAATGATATCGCAAGAGCGAGAATTCTAAGCACAGAGAAAGGAGGTTACCTTGCACGGGCGAAGGGAGAAAGACGAACGAAACACCGATCTAGGGTTTTTGGTGAACGGGCCCAAATGATGTCAAACGGGAGAGTGGCAAATTTTCTAAAGAGCCCTCAAATGGATTTTAATTAATGATATGGCACTTTGGCTTTCAAATATATTTTTGTCCAATGATTTTTGACATGTTGTTTAGAGTATCTACACCTCTGGTACTATTAGAGTTTCTAATCTGACGTAACAGTTTTTAATTCAATTTCAGGAATATGGGAGATTTTTTATTTAGAAACTATGCAGTAAAGTTTCTTATTAAGAAACTGTTTATAAACTTTATGCTGACCAAATGATTGGCTCAAATTATTTCTGTTTTTTAATTTGTTGCTGATGTGGCTTAATAGAAACTCTAAAATTAACTACCCATTGAATAGCATAAAGATGACAAAAACATACAAATTTAGGTTTCTATATTTCAAAAAATATAGTAGAATTTAGGGATAATTAGTTTTGTGCCACCCCAAAACATAGAAATTGTAAATTTGCCACTCCACTACAAAAATGAATGATTAGTATCTCCAAATTTGTCCCCAGAATAAACTAGATGTGTAAAAGTGCATATTTAAAAATTTGAACAAAAACAATCTTAATTGGTATGATCAAACCTGAACTGCTGACCTGGAATATTTGAAAATAAAAAGTCACAACAGTAAGTTACGTACAGGCTGGTTTATGAGCGAAAGGTGGGAGCAATCCATTCAAGAGTGGTATACGAAGTCTCGAACCTCTAATCTAGAATACCTAGATCTTTCAGAAACAACCATAAATAACAAACACCTAGCTAACAACATTTCTGTCATATATGACAGATTAAACCTATTAAGCCGAGTAAGCTTAAAGAATTTTAAGCAAACCCAAGAACAAGTCCAACTCCTAGACCAGAAAATCCAAAGACTTGAACAAAACTTGAATAACCTCACAATCCTATTAACAGAAAACCGTCCTTTAACAACATCAGAGGTCAAAACTTTGGTGACAGAAGTCACAAGACAACCCAAACCTTTTGAAACAGAAACCTTAAAAATTGCTGGAGAACTCAACCAGAAACTCGAAAGAGTAGAAGCTGTCCTCAAAAGAGTAGAAACCTGGGTTAGTTCATGAGTAATTATACACTCACTCAAAACACCCAATTCTACAAACAAGCAGTTCAAGCAACAGACTCAATTGAGTCACCCGCAGTAGGCTTTGCAAAACCTGCTGACAATCGTGGTGGCAACACAGGCACAACCACATTAATTAAGCAAAACAACACCCAAATCCAGTTGCTGGTGCAAGCACTAGAAGAAATCCGAAACCTGGTAGCAGAAGTGAAAATCCTTAAAGAGCAAATTCAGAAACAAAAGAGTGTGGAGTTGCCAAGCGACATAACGGACGAATTATCAGCCAGACTAGCCGGACTATCAATCGGACCCTCCAGGCAAAAGGAAAAGAAGGGGGTTTTTAGAGTTTTCAAAGACCCCTTTGTTATCCTCCAAGAAGAAAAACAAAAACTTAAATGATGGAAACATCAGGGAGACCTAATGTAACCCAAACCCAAACAATAAACCCTGACGCACCATTATTCGAAGATCAGGTTCGCGAATACCGAAGAGGGCAAAGAAGGAGATATAATGCCCAAAGAAACCTGAGGAACCTTGCCCGAACTATAACGGGTAGAAGTCCTTACCAGATGACTCTGGAAGAACAGGTGGATCCAGATACTCAGCTCAGAAGATCCCTGAGAGATCGAGCTGCTATAGTACCTGCTGAAGTACTATACAATTCCAGAAGGGACGACAACAACCACCGTGTCTATAACCATTTCTCTGAGGAAGCAATTCTCTGCACCGACAACCAGCAAATCGACAGGCCATTCATACAGCCCGACAGCTATGCGGCCCTTCGACAAAGTGGGATGCAATTTATCCACATAGGGGTCGCTCAAGTAAGAATACAGATCCTGCACAGGCAGGATGAAGGCACCTCGGCGCTAGTTGTTTTCAGAGACAACAGGTGGCAAGGAGATCAGTCCATTTTCGATACAGTAGAAATTGATCTAACAAGAGGAAGCCAGCTGGTATATGTTATACCGGATACTATGCAAACAATCGGGGATTTCTATAGAAATTTCCAGTTATCAATCCTAACAAGGGGATACCAAAACTGGCAGAATGGTGAAGCTAACCTCCTAGTCACTAGAGGTTTAGTAGGCAGGCTTTCCAACACATCGAATGTCGGATTCGCCTACCAAATAAGCAATGTTTCAGAGTACCTAGCAAGCAGGGGCATACGAGCCCTTCCGGGCAGACGCTACTCAGCACAAGAGAATCAAGGAAGAAACTGGGTAGTAAGACCATCGCGAGTTGAAATTCCTATGATACCTACAGAATTGCAGACCAGTAACCTCCTCGATGGCAGGGTCTCCATATCATTCCAGAATTATGTCCCGGCCCCCGATCTCGTGAGCGAGAACGCCGACGATGATGAAGATGAAGTTAGGAGCGAGACAATTCTTATCCTAACCGAAGAAGGGAGTGATACCGAGGAAACTGATGAAGATGAAGACTGGCAGTACATACAGTACCTTGCTGGCCAGTCAGCACAACCACCTGATGATCCCCAACAAGCAGAATCTAGTCCTATTTGGGACACAGATAATGAAGAAGATACTGACAATACTGATAAGGATTGGATCAATCCTTTTTCGCAGTATGGTGGGGGTGTGGATACCATTTTTATGATGAGCAGTAACAACACAGAAGAAACTTTTGATTACCCGCAATTCAAAAACCTATCAGAAGCACTAAACGAACGTGCTTTTATGTCAAGTTCTTCTGCGATATCTCATTACCAACCACCACCAGATCAGTCAATGCACATGCCCAGCTACCCTCCTGCAAGGGGTACAAATGAGACAAGATGGACCATTCCCACGTTTGAAGAACGAGTGCCTAAAACAGGGCGATTTCGCGGAGGCAGCAACAGCAGGGTGCCATGTTCGTAATCCCGGATCAACTGGGGATGTTCCATGATGCGTTCTCAAGGTGGGAGTCTATTACTCGAAACCATGTAGCTGAGAAGGGGTTTACAGACCCTCGGGATAAAATAGAATATATGGAAAATCTCTTGGGAGAAGTCGAGAAATTAACATGGGTACAGTGGAGGATGCAATTCCTTGCTGAATACGAGGCGTTGATAGCAGTGGCGGATGGCCGGGAAGGCACACAAAACATACTTTCCCAGATGAGAAGAGTATTTTCACTGGAGGACCCTGCCCAAGGATCAACAGTTCTCCAAGATCAGGCCTACAAAGATCTGGAGCGCCTCACCTGCGACAATGTTAAATATCTCATTCAGTATATGAACGAGTATTTAAGGCTAGCGGCAAAATCTGGGCGAATGTACATTAGCCCAGAGCTCTCAGAAAAATTCTGGTTAAAGATGCCCGGTGACCTCGGGACCAGAATAAAAACAATGTTTGAGGAGAAATACCCTGGCCTCACAGTAGGGGTAATTCCGAGAGTATTGTTTGCCTACAAATATCTGGAGGGCGAATGCAAAGATGCTGCGTTCAAACGATCCCTCAAAGACCTTTCCTTTTGTAGCCAGATTCCAATTCCTGGCTATTACCACAAACCAGAGAAGAGATATGGCGTGAGAAGATCAACAACCTATAAAGGCAAGCCCCATGAATCTCACGCCAGAATCGAAAAGAGAAAGCACCTTGTTAGAAACAAGAGATGTAAGTGCTACCTATGTGGGCAAGAAGGGCACTTTGCGCGAGAATGCCCCAATGATAGAAGAAATATCAACGGGCAGCAATCTTCGAAGGACTCGATATACCGGAAGATTGCGACATAATATCGGTGCAAGAAGGGGAAGGCCAGAGTGATGCTATATTTAGCATTTCTGAAGGCGAAGATGGGGAGATGGAGCTGCAACAAGGGATACAAACCCTACAGCTGAACTCTCTCTTTATGCTCGGAGAAGAGAATTCGGGCTACAGGCCTAGAATAAAACTACCAGAAAAACAGATGGGATGCCAACACCAATGGCTTCATAATCAAGTCATCGAGCAACCATTCAAAACAACCTGCTCATGTTGCGCCAGAGAAACCATAATCCGCGCTAGAATACATTGTTCAAATTGCGGAGTAACAGCATGTAACCTGTGCGGCCCGTTCTACTTCAAAGAAGAAGTACCAGTTACCCCAGCAACCGCACCGGCACAAATCAACCTCAGAACACTAGTACAAGAGCAGAGAGATTACATTATATGGTGTGAAGCTGAAATGGAGAGACTGCAGAAAGAGGTTGACCATTACAAAAAGAAGTACGAAGACCTCCTTGAAGAACATTTGAAAGAAGAATTCAACAACCTAGATCCAAAGCAAAAGGGCGTTGATGAAAACGCAAATGTCCTCAATGGGGAAACAGTCTATAACACCAGCGGTAATCCTTCTACTGGGAGAATTATCAAAAACAGGCTGTATAACCTGGAAGTAGAGCTCGATATTCCTGGAGTACAAAAACTCAAAATAAGGGCAATCCTCGACACTGGTGCCACAACCTGCTGCATAGATCAAGGGTCAGTACCAAAGGAAACTCTTGAAGAAAATACCTTTGTAGTACAATTTACAGGGGTAAACTCCACCCAAACCGCTAACATGAAGTTAAAATATGGTAGAATGATCATTGGCGAAAACCAGTTCCGCATACCATATACCTATGCATTCCCAATGAAGTTGGGAGGGGAAATACAAATGATCATAGGGTGTAATTTCATACGCTCTATGCATGGGGGTCTGAGAATAGAGGGTGATACAATTACCTTCTACAAAAACCTGACGGTCATCAACACACAACCACAGGCAAAGGTCCTAACCATAGAAGAAATAGACCTCCAAGACCTGGAGTACATACAACTCCAAGAAATGGTCCATTACAATTTTGGGCAAACATCATCGGGCTTCATTACAAAGTTTGATCAAATACTAAGGAGGCTAAAGGAGGCCGGGTTCATTGGTGAGAATCCCTTGCAACATTGGAGCAAAAATAAGATCGTCTGCATGCTGGAAATCAAGAATCCAGACTTCATTATTGAAGACAGACCCTTAAAACAGGTCACGCCACTGATGAAACAAACTTTCAGCAAACATGTGGAGGCCCTGTTGAAACTCGGGGTGGTACGACCCAGCAAAAGCAGACACCGGACGACGGCAATTATTGTCAATTCCGGTACATCAATAGACCCAAAAACCGGAAGAGAGGTAAAAGGCAAAGAGCGTATGGTATTTAATTACAAAAGGCTTAATGATATAACTGAAAAAGATCAATATAGCCTTCCTGGAATTAATACCATCATGAGAAAAGTAGCTAATAGTAAAATCTACTCTAAATTCGATTTAAAGAGTGGATTTCACCAAGTAGCTATGCACCCAAATTCAGTCGAATGGACGGCATTCTGGGTGCCTGATGGGTTATATGAATGGCTAGTAATGCCGTTTGGATTGAAAAATGCTCCAGCAGTGTTCCAAAGAAAAATGGATCATTGCTTCAAAGGCACTGAGAATTTTATAGCAGTTTATATTGATGATATTCTGGTATTTTCTCAGTCCGAAAGAGATCATGCAGAGCATTTAAAAATAATGCTCTCAAAATGTGAAGAGCATGGCCTTGTCCTAAGCCCGACAAAAATGAAGATAGCCGTTCCTCAAATAGAGTTCTTAGGGGCAGTAATAGGCAATGGTACTATTCGGTTGCAGCCGAATATTATTACAAAAATTGAAGAATTCAAAGAAGATGATCTCACTCAGAAATCTGGTATGAGATCTTGGCTAGGGATCCTCAATTATGCCAGAAGTTATATCCCAAACCTCGGGAAACTTCTAAGCCCTTTATATGCGAAAACCAGTCCAACTGGCGATAAACGATTAAATAAGCAAGATTGGGAGTTAATTCGCACAATAAAGCAGCAAGTCCGAAACCTGCCCGATCTCTGTATACCCCCAGAAGAATGCTTCGTCATAATCGAAACAGACGGGTGCATGGATGGATGGGGAGGTGTATGCAAATGGAAGCCAAAGAGGTATGATCCGAAAAGCACAGAAAAGCCGTGCGCCTATGCCAGTGGCAAATTCAACCCGCCTAAATCCACAATAGACGCAGAAATCTTCGCGGTCATGAATAGCCTGGAGGCATTGAAGATCTACTACCTCGACAGAAAAGAATTAGTGATACGCACTGATTGTCAGGCTATCATTAGTTTCTTTAACAAATCTAACATTAATAAGCCGTCAAGAGTGCGCTGGATCTCGTTTACAGACTTTGTAACGGGACTAGGAATCAATGTTCAATTCGAGCACATAGATGGGAAGGACAACCTTTTGGCTGACTCCCTATCACGGTTAATTAATGTTTTAATTGATGCAGGATGGCCCAACCTGGAAGCACTGAATGTTCTGGACAATCTAGCCGGGGCTCTTCACGAGAGCAAAGAGCATCCCAACCAGGAGGTTCAGGAGAAAATGTCCCAAATAATCCTGCAAATCAGCCACTCGTTCACCAGTACAGGGATCTACTGCGACAATCCGATGAGACCCATACCCTGGAAAGGCGAAATGAGCTTAGGCTCCAGCTTCGAGCAATAGAGAACAAAGTCATCTCAAAAACACTGGAAGGGATTAACGATTTAATAAAAATACAACAAATGAAAGAATCCCAAAGTTCTAAATATGCGACGAAGGACAATTACTGGGGAGATTGGTTGCCCCAAGTTCAGCAAACTCTCACTAGGCTTCAAAAGGCCTACCGAGAGTTTAAACAACTGATCCGTGAAGTGAAGGTGTTCCGTGTATAAATGTATCTTGGACCCTACCACTATAGATATGTATCATAAGGTGTGCTTTACTTTTTAGGCCTGCTTAGTGGCCTATGCTTTTCTTTAGTGTGGGCCAATAATTGGCCAGCTTTCGGTGCATTATAGGCACCTTTAGTTTTTAGTGGGAGACAAAAGTTTGTGGAAATCCTTTAATCACATGCGATGGGGCCCAATGAGTACCCGATGTGATAATTGAGATTCCATCCCGAGTCTCTATATAAGTGTGAGTTTTCAGAGTTGCAAAACAAGCTGAGACACAGCAAGTTTTACTTCTCTCTCTTTCCTTGTAACATTCCACTTAATAAAAATTTCCGCTTGTGTGCTTTCTTACTTCCCGTGTTCACAGTAGCCCGTTGAAGTTTGAAAGCTCTGACCGATCGATCCTCACCCTGGTATCAGAGCTAAGGTCTGTTTTTATGGCTTTCTAAGTTTCTTCGTATTCTGGGAAGGTAGTTAAGGGGAGATCATGCCAAAATCATGAAAAATATTCAAAATCTAAGTCTCATTATACGTTCTAGTCTATCAATATTAACCTAAGGATATTAGCTTATAGGGCTTGATTTTCGAAAAATATAGCTAAACCAAAAGAATCATCCTGCCGTACAGTACCCTAAGAAGTGGGGAAGATTGCGGATTAACACGATGAGTTGAGGCATAGCTAAATTCGGTAGAAAATATCGCCCCAAAGTTAAGAGCAAAGGTTAATAGATAATTAAAATAATTATCACCTGGGTGCAAAGATTGGGGATATTGTATCAATAACCAAAAGGAATATTCCCTCAGAGTGGCAAAAACATAATTGTGAAGTTTTATAGTGGCATAAAACGAAGTGCCCCTAGAATTTATATCAATTCCACCTGGTACCAGTTGCCAGATTTTGTTTTGTTATATTTTAGTTTTAAAAAAGAAAAAATATATATATAAATTACTATTCATAATTACGGAGAACCTAGGGCCTATAATTCATAATTATACTTAGCCCTCCACAAAAAAATTAATAATCTTTTGACAGCATGCTTTGTTTTTAGCAATATTTTAAAATTTCTTTTATTTAAATTTTCCTGCAGGAATTGTGAAGATATTGCAATGTTCTTTCTTGTTGCAAATGTCACCGGTTCTCCTTCCATCTGGGTTCAAGGTGATTCTCATTTTCTTATTTTCTCCTTTCTATTTCTTTTTTCTTGTTTTGATTTTTGGGATCGACTAACAGTCCCCCCATTCAGTCTCCTAAACGCCCCCCCGCTAACTGACACGCAAAGTACAACTGGGGGCCACTAACTGCAATTAACTATAATTTCTCAAACATCTATTCATCACTAAAATTGAAAGTATTTATATCTACGCAATGAAGTATTCATACCTAATTCAAGTATTTAAAAAAAAACTGGACACATCACTTACTCATCTTTTATACGTTTTTCGGGGCCAGTAACGACCAGCCTGGATTGGGGACCACACCAAAAAAGTCACGTGGATCACACCACCAGTGCTACATTCATTAATTAAATTAATTCACATACAAAATGAAAAGTATTCATACCTAAGATATCAAATATTCATATTAATTCATCAAGTATTCATACCTAAGATATCAAGTATTAAAAAAAAAAAAATGGACACATCACTTACTCATCTTTTACACGTTTTTCAGGTGGTTTTTTTTTTCTCCGTTCAATCTAACCAATATTTCTGACGATCTATGAGAATTTTGCAAATCTAAAACCACGAACGTCTTCTACACACATTTTCTCTTTCAAATGAGATCCATGATGACATATTTTTGAGTAATTCTTTTGATTAAATTAATTCACATACAAAAAATGAAAAGTATTCATACCTAATCGAGCAAGTATTCATAATAGTGGTTCCGCCAGTGGGTATTGACAGTTAGATGGGGACCACTAAC